>JAFIRS010003589.1:0-2500 GCA_018342105.1 Gonioctena quinquepunctata
TTAAATTTAAAATATATATATATTAATATATATATATATATATATATATTAATATATATATATATATATTAATACATATATATATATATATATATATATATATATTAATATTTACTTCAAAAATAAAAAATTCCTTTGAATGGATATACTTGAATTAGGACGAACATAAAACATGGGTTCCCTAAACAGGTTGGCCGATATATTCAAAACATATGTCATTTCCATGTTTTCTCTTGAAATGGATCCACATTCGTTACGAGATCATTTGTTATGCTCTACATCGTTCGCAAATGGATGATAAATTGATGGCCAAACATATTTCAAAACAGTTTTTTATAACTAAAAATATACTTTCTTTGGTTTGGCAAATAGTCGTGCCTAAATTTTGACAACTTGTATATGGGCCAATGTTTGCACATAATGATATCGCTTATATAAAAACTAACCTTGCCATGCTTCACAAAATATAAAAAAATAACTAATGAAAAACCTTTTTGGAGACAAGCTTTTATTGAAGCCGTGTATTAAAACATATAAAATAAGTTCTTCTGCGTTCATGCAAAAAACAAAACTTTATTGAACTATATTTGGTGAAAAAAGTGGTTATTTATTGCACTAGTGCAATAAAATGTTCATTGCACTCATCTGTTATTCTACTACAACGTTTTGTGATCATGACAAATATAAACGTTCAGATCGACGACATTTTTAGTCCATTTTCTATGATATTGTATTTCATTTTAAACAATTGAATATTTTATATTATTGTCAATCATATTTATTGCATACTGGATTACGGAAATACTAGAAAATGCAATTTATCAAAAATAGAGTTTGAGTTAAATTGTTCTTAACATAGGTATTAGTTCCTAACTTTCTCAATGCCAATCGATGGTGCTAATTAATTATTAAATATTTTGCTATCAAATTACGCTTTTTATTTTGCCACACTTAGTGCCACCCACCTGAATAAAACAATTTTTGATTTTTGCATGAACGTAAAAAAGAATATTGTATGCAACTCGTGCAAAAAGTGTTTATTGCACTCGACGTGTTGTTCAAATCGGCCTGACGGCCTTGAAGGATGATAATTTTCCTATAATGTGCATATCAGGATTTTTTTATAAAAGAAAAAGTATTTTTTTAAACTATCAAGTGATTGAATTTTGTGATGAAATGAATGCCGAGTTATGTGCTATCAGAGTGATTCATCTGTTGTCAGTGTACTAACGATTATTTTGTTTCTGAACCACTAGATGTCGTAGGTTTTGGATATAAAATGGCCACCCTGTAAATATTAAAATTACAGAAATCTTACTGGGAAGAAGGTTCTCGAAAGAGTTTTCTGTATCAAATATTCCTAATCCACATCAAACAACCCTCTGCATGGATGCGCTGTTGTCAAGTCCGGTATATCTATTTCAGAAGCGATAGTCCATCATCGGGAATTTTAAGGGCCCAATTTCAAAGAAATTTGAACTTCCCAATTTTTTTCCGTCAAATTCGTAAAAAATCATCATATTAATGACTCCCAAAATACATTTTTAAAGAAATTCAACAATATTGAGTTATTTATTTGTCTGATCCATCTTTATCTGATATTACTATAAGAGCCCAAAATACGTATTAATTGGGGTTTAACTAAAAAAAACCCCGAATCTAAATTTAAATTCCCCGATACAAATTTCCCCTAAAAATTTTTAATTCTATTTTCGAAAATTTTTTATTTTCCCTTTGATTCCGTAAAATCTTTAAAAATTTATTAAAACATTTACCATAAAAAATTTTCGGGAATAAGTTTTTTAAATGTTTTGACAAAATAGAATATCCCCGGCCAAAAACAAGTATTCATAAAAAAAAACTAAAGGAATTCCCCCAACGTATAAAAATACCGAACGAATTAAAAGAAAAAAAGTCTTTCCATGATCTCATCGGGATTGTCCAAAAATTGCCCCTGGGTCCCCCCAGTTCATTATTTGAACGGCAATTTTTTTTTTACTACTTTTTTTTCCAAACACTATTGATTAAAACCCTTGATTAACAGACACTCACGTTGGACCACCCCAAATACATTGAAAAAAAGGGGTGGAAAATATAGAAATCACTGGTATGGGGAAAAAAATGCAAACAGAAAAAAAACTTTAAATTTTATTTTTTTTCCGAATCACATTTTTATCAAACGGGGGGTACGCATCCCCTTTGGAGTAACCTTGGGAAAATTTCCCCCAACGGGTTTCGGACATATAGATGAACTGTGCAAAATTACCCAAAAAAGTTTTGGGTCAATTTAAAGCTTTTAAAAAACAAAGATACATTTTTGAGTGCCTTCCATGGTCTCATGCAATCCCATTTCAATCATGGTATCATTCAAAGAAATTTTTAAACTCAAAAGGGGTTTCATAGCAAATGCAGTACATAGGGACCACTCCCCCGCCGTTTTTTTGCCGAATACAGAATAAATAATCCCTGTACCTTCTTTATACATATACCTTTCGCTATT
>JAFIRS010003589.1:5000-125547 GCA_018342105.1 Gonioctena quinquepunctata
AAATTTTTTTCAAAAACCTTTTTTTTAAAAAAAGAAAAAAAAATTTTTTTTAAATTTATTAAATTTTTTTTTTAAAAATTTTTTCCCCCAATTTTTTAAAAAAAAAAAAAAATTTTTAAATTTTTTTTCCAAAAAGGAAAATTTCCTTAAGCCTTTTTTAAACCCAAAAAAAAAACCCCCCCCAAAAAGGGAAAAAAAAAAATGCCCAAAACCGGGGAAAAAGGGGTTTTTTTTTAAATTTTTTAAAATTGGGAAAAAAAAAAATTAAGGTTTTTTAAAAAAAAACCCCCCCTTTTTTTGGGAAAAAAAAAAAAGGGGAAACCCCCAAAAAAAAAAAAATTTTTCCAAAATTTTTTGGGGGGTTTTTAAAAAAATTAAAAACCCCCCTTTTTTAAAAAAAAAAAAATTTAAAAAAAAAAAAAAATTTTTTTCCCTGGGGCGGGAAAAGTCCCCAAAAACCTTTTTTCCCCAATTTTAAAAAAAAAAAAAATTTTTTGATGATGCTATTATTATTTTAATAATTTTTTTGATTTTTATTATTATTTTTATTTTATCAATAACTGGTCATCATAATGAAATATTCGCTATTTGTTATAATACGTTAGATTAAATGATTTATTTTCATTTGAAAAAAAAAACCTATTATAACAGCAATAAAATTTACCTGCATTCTTTTACCTTATCCCACTCAATATATATATATATATATATATATATATATATATATTATTATGATGATGCTATTATTATTTTTATTATTTTTTGGATTTTTATTATTATTTTTATTTTAACAATAACTAGTCATCATAATAAAATATTTGCTATTTGCTACACCCACCATCACTGTGGCAGAAGTTTCCATATCATAGCTTCATTTCATTGTCTCCGTAACAAATTAACATGCCACAATCATCAATAGCAGACTATATACCAATTTGGATAGCCTTTATCGAGATAAAATGTATATTATGTCATTTGAAATAATGTTAGAATTGTTACTTTCTGTTGATAAAACAATTAGTTAAGTAGTTATATTGAATACCACTGGCCATTTCTTTATCGGTACCCATTGAAATAACCGTACCAGGAAATCGAATTCTCTGGAGAACCTGAGAGCTGTAAGACAATTTTGGAAGTGAAGCCCATAAATATCTAACCGAAGGTATTGCGGCAATAGAATTATTGGTCATAAACAATACTCAATTGCTGGGAACCACAATAAAAAATTATGAAACAATAAAATTTAACGACTCCGCTCTATATTCGTCGAGGAACGTTGGAAAGAGTCATGTTGCGAACGTTTGCATTATTTCATCATCAATTTTTGCGCAAACGTACTTAATCGCAGAAAAATGAGGCACCGGCTAATGAATATCTCATAAACAAACCGACATTGCTTTATTTGGACGAAAAAACAATTTCGTTCGAAATCACGTTCACGTTTAGACTAATTACCAATACCCATTTGACCAGTTATGTAACAATGGACATAATTAATTGAGGGGGAAATGCGAAGAAAGCTAGAGTTCGTGCGGCGGCAGACACTAGAAGTATAGAAATGCGGTTGATTGACGAAGATATGCCTTTTAGGCTCTGCAGACCAAAATTGTGTTTTATAAATTCATTTGATGTTGAATCATTTCATGTATATGTTTCAAGTTCAGTTAGGGCGCTATTAAAATATTACAATTTTCCTAAAAATGTAAAGTTATGAGAAAGAATATTTTTTAAATATCTTATACACGAAACCACCGTATCGATGAAATTATAGTAGGAATCATACTGAATACATCGGATCGCATGAGAATGAGTCAAATTATTCTGAGTATTCAAAATAATGGTTACAGTGTTTGTGTTATTTTATAGAATACCTACTGAAAAGCATTTGGAATGTGAAACAAATGTAAAATATATTCGATAAAAATGATGGTGTTCTGGACCAAAAAAATAACCATAATAATAATAGGATAATATAACTTGAAAATAAACTGGATAATCGGAAAGGTAAATCTCAGATTTAATTTATTGGTTCTGAACTTGGTTTCTTTTGGAGGATTCCATTGAGATAACAGAAATTTAAAATTCAGATACAAAGTTCTGAAAATACAAAATTTCACTCAGCTATTTAACAAAAACACCCAAATATACTTGCTTGGGTGTATATATATATATATATATATATATATATATATATATATATAATAAAAATGAATCCGTGAGAATGGCTGTACCTAAATGTTGGAAAATTGGAAACTTCGGGTATATAAGAAATTTGGCGAAGAAAAAGACTATCGAGTCATTCATCACCAAAGAGGAAATAGCTCAACGGTTACAATGTCGTCTACCCAGCAGGAGGTCTCAGGAACAAATCCCGGTTAGGGAAACATTTATTTTTATTTTATAAAAATAACGGCGGGACCGATTTGGGTTACTGTTTCTGTTTGTAATACTCCGAATGAGGTTTTTAGGAAAAGAAAGGATTTTCAGAAAAATATTTCTTTTTCCGAAAAGTTCTCAGGAATATATAATAAAAATGTTTGTGTTGGTAAGCTCATAACTTGAAAACGGCTGGACGGATTCTGCTAATTTTTTTTCGAGAAAACCGGTTAACGAACGGAGAAACGGGATAACGGGAAAACTGGAAAACGGAATTAAGAAAGAACGAGATAACGGTATAATGGAATAACGGGGAAACGGGATAACGGAATGATGGATAACGGAAAAACGGGATAACGGGATAATGGAATAATGGGAACGTCAAAACGGGATAACGGAAGAAATCGATAACGAAAAGACGAAAAACAGGAACAATTGATAAAATTTCCCGGAAATTGGAAAATTCGGGTAAATAAGGAATTTGGCGAAAAAAAAGACTATTGAGTCATTTATTACCAAAGTAGAAATAACTCAACGGTTACACCAAGCACCAAGCAAGGTCACAGGAACGAATCCCGGTAGGGTAACATAATTTGTATTTCATCAAAACCACGGCTGGACCGAGTTGGCTAATTGTCTTTTTGAATATTCGTAATACTCCAAATAGGATTTTTAGGGAAAGAGAGGATATTTTGAAAAGTATTTCTTTGTCCTAGAAAAGTTTTCAGGAATGTATAATATATAACAAAAACTTATATCTGTGTTGTATGTCACAACTTGAGAACGACTGGACCAATTTTCCAATCTTTTTGGGAAAACGGGATATTAAACGGAAAAACGGGATAACGGTAAAACCGAATAACGGGATAATGGGAAAACAGAATAACCAGAAAACGGGATAACGGGGAAACGGAAAAGTGGAATAACGGGGCAACGGGAAAACGGGATAACTCGGTAACGGGATAGCAGAAAAACGGGATAAAGGCGAAACGGGATAACGGGAAGCAGGCGAAGTCAAAGGCATAACCTAGATGAAACATCACAAGGAAACATAGGAAAAAATAAATTCTACGCAGACGAGAATATTCAGGGAAAAAGACAATAGAAATTTGGACACGAAAATGTCTGTCGAGCCAGCTAGTATATATATATATATATATATATATATATATATATATATATATATATATATATATATATATATATATATATATATATATATATATATATATATATATATTGTTATGTTATGAAAAGCCAGTTAGATATTTTAAAAAAAAAAAAACCCATAAAAAAATAATTAATGAATAGCTATTAGTTTCAAGAGATTGTTTTTACATAATTTTAGAAGTTTATTTCCTTTATAAGCCTATGTATGATATGAATAGATAAAAATGTCCAAATTATATAAACAATCAATTTCATACACTGCAGAATGATTACAACCCATAATTCTTCAAAAGACAACAAAAAGTCTAGATTTACAAAATTTTCCTGAATAAAATGTGATCTACAAATGTATTAATTTGAAACATACAGTATATGAAATTGCAGCTAACTAAAAGTAGCCAATGGTAGAACAGCAAACTTCTTGATGACAATAGCCAATCAGGGAACAGATGGTCACATGTAGAATTTTAAATTTGTTAGAGAATAAGAGCGGGAAAGTGTCAGAGGCAATTATTATTGAAATTTGTACATAGTTAATAAGAATGGAAAAATAGTTTTATGTATAAGTTATGACACATAAACCTAAACAGTGAAAATGTGACAATTTAGTGCGCGAATTCAAAAATTCGAATCAGAGGGAAGGAACAAAAATGGTATCTAGGTGACAACAAACAAAGCCACAGGAGGATCGAAAATAAATTCAAAACGAATGCCACATTATATTTTTGGGAGAAAGAACAATGGAATAATTTCCACATTGTAAGGGGAAAACCAAGATTACCTTATTTGTACACCGTATACAAGTATCCAAAGCTGATTGATGAATTTGTATGGTTCCTTCTATTTGGTATTGGAGTTCCTGATAGCATAGGAGTGAAAGGGAATCCAAGTCCTGGTGTGTATTGAACAGCGACAGTTCCAGACAGGTATAAACCTTCCATAGTGCACATTCCGAACTGAACAATTTCACTAATAATGCATATTCCATCGGAAGAACTTTATTTCAATTGATTTCGAACTATCAAAGAAATTTTCACTTTCAAGGTAAAAGTGAGGTTGTGTATATTTTACCAATGAACTTTTCTCATGATTATCCATGAATATTTGTAGATTCACCTCAGAGTAAGTTATCTTTCGTAGGCCAGGTAAAATTAAGTTTTCCTGAATAAAGGAAATAATTGCTTTTCGATACATTTTGTCGTTTGTTTTCTACAATGATCAACAATCATACTTATGACCATTGAATAAATTGAAATTTGACATATCAAGTAGTGGCTCAATTTCCTGACCCGGCTATCTGAGACAAGAGGCGTACCAACTGTGCTTAGCTGTGGTAAGGAAAATGATAACAATTGGCAGCAACGTGACGAGGAAACAGTGGCGCAGCTAGCAATTATTATTACATTGCAAAATATATTATACAGGGCACAAATAATCATCTATATCATAACAATTTGGCTCACAAAAAAGAGAATATTACAATTTATTATATAAAAAACTATTTTATTCAATTTATAATAATTAATATATATATATATATATATATATATATATATATATATATATATATATTGTTATGATATGGTATATATGTCATATAAAAAGTAAAAATGGGGCTCAATGATATTCAAAAACTGCATAAATACCTGCTATGATTGTTTTTATGATTTTTTCTCTGTACGGTTTGCATATTGAAAACCTTGGGCCATATTCTAGTCGACGCAGATAATCCAAGAGGGTGGCACTAGGGTTTTTCTATTATCATCATTATGTTTGACTAGTTCATTCATTTGGCAAAACCTATAAAAATATACAAATCCAAATTTAGAAATAAGTATTGAGAATTCAACTAAACATTATATTTATATGTAAAAAAACTTCCTGTATTCAAAATTAGAACCAAAAAGCAACATGACAGGCAAATGACAAATTATCCTCTTTTTAAATGATCAAAATAGTGAAATTTGAGAACAGAAAAATGGTACATTTGAACTTTGAAGAAAATTTAGTAAATAGAACTATGTGTAGAAGTCAAAATTGAAAATAAAATATGTATAATAGGTAGAAAGTAGAATAATGTTTATAAATTAAAAGTGCTCATAGTAAACACTGAGATATGATAATAAAAAGTGATGGTTACTAAGAAGAAAGAAAAACAAGCGAGGAGAAAAAAACGAAAATGAAAAGGAAAGCATATTAGAAAATTTTAAGATTGATTTTATGGAAAAAATGCCAATAACTGAAGTATATGAGAAACATTAATACATGCAATCAGGTCAGAATCAAATCTGAACCGAGGACTATCAAGAAACTACTTACCAGGAATTGGAGGTTAGATTTCCAATACTTGACTTCACCAGCAATAGGGAGACAGAGCATTTGCAAGACATCCACATGAACTATTCACAGAATAAGTGATAACATTCATCGAACAGCCACGTTGTTTTTGAGGTTATTTACTATAATACCTAATTTTTAGTGGCAATTTTCTTCTTCTCTTCATTACAAATGACATGAGTATAACCTAAAAAGATTTATTTTAGAATATGTTCATTTTTGCGCATGATCAAGCTCTTGAATGTTTTCAATTTTAATTGGTTGGAAAATATAAGTAGAATGAGTTAGATATCTCAGGGATGGGTTGGTTTTAAGCAATATTTTCAATAAAAAACAAGTATCTAACTTTTTCTGGACTCATTATTTATTATTTGACAATATTACTATCAATATTTCAAACATAAACAGTATATTGACATCAAGCAAAGAAGTAGATGGCGCTGCTGCAATCCTCCTGAGATTGAAAGAATCATGTCTCTATAGGCGTACCGACTGAGCTACAAAAAAGTAAAAAAATTGAAGAAAAAAGTAAGAGGTGAAGTGTACAGAGAAAGAGGGTAGAAACATCATAGCCAGAGTTTTCTTTTGTTATGATTAGTATATGTCACAAAAAATAGAAATAACTTACCAACTATCAAATATAAGAACATAACAATAAATATATATATATATATATATATATATATATATATATATATATATATATATATATATATATATACTACAGAGGGGGAAGTAGTGTAAGCAATAACTTCCAGATTCTTCTTTAGAACAAAGTCAAGTCGTGTGAATCTAAAGTAGGAGCACCATCTTGTTGCAATCAAATACCCAGTCGTTCTATTATTGGGATATCTCCATCAAATCCTCGTGGAAAATGTTGACATCTTATTCCATATAGATTTGTATTGAAAAAGTAAGGTCCTATGTGGCATGAAATGTATTTTTTGCGTAACTTGTGTAGATTTTTTGAGGCCAATAGTCACTGTTATGTCGATTCACAACTTCCATTATTATGGAACCGCGATTCTTCGCTCCCAAAAATTGAATCGAACAGTTGTAACAGCCCAGAATTCCATATTTTGCGACACTTCCTTGTGATATTTTCATTTCATGCCTGGGTGGATTTCGCTGAGGAAATATTTCATGTATACCAAAGCTATAGGATTGGTTCCAAAACACTTCCTAGGAGAGCCTCTACGATTCATAATGGTAGTTGTTTTCTCCGATTGTGGACCATTAGCAAGCGGCTCGAAATGATCAATGTAGGAGTTTCGAGAGTTTTGCGATTCCCATGGGATCACTTTTTTTCGAAATAAAACTTGTTTTTCCATATTCGAGAACCCTATTCAATGGCGATGGGCATATGCTACTACAAGTCCTAGAGTCATATTTATATACATAGTATCCTCCAGATCAAAAAATAGAATACAGTTTTCAACAGTTGAAAATGATAATAATAAATAATTAATGGAATGGAATAACATACTTATCCATTTTTATTTTGCACTTATTTCTTAGAATAATAGCTATCACATTATGATAACAAAACCCCAAAACATAAAAAATACATTAGCAATATTATAAGTTTTGAATTTTGTAGTTTTGTTTCGGATTGTTTCCTCTGCAGAACTTGAATTTGAAAAAAAATCGACTACGGGATCTTTTTGTACATTGAATTGAGACTCTCAACAAACTTGACGCGAAAACAAACTGAAAACAAAATTTTGGATATTACTGATAACAATATCAAGTTTTATTTCGAAAAAACATAGATTAAAAATAATGATTGATATCAAAGATCGAATAACAATTTGGAGTATGTTTCAAGAAAAATAACATGTATTGAAGTTATTTGTTACATAACATTTTCAAAATAAAAAGTGAGACATTGTCTCAACAAAATTATAATAATTGTCGCTGTCTCTCTGATTTGAATAAATAATCCACACACTGGAAGAAGTCCATTTTTTTCCACTACTCCACATAATAATTATTCTTGAAATATTTTACCTCAATGACGATGTTTTGGTCAATTGGTTCCTCAAATAACTCTTCTGGAAACTCATTTTTGGAAGATGGCTATCAGTTAATCATAAATCGGAAATAACCATGGATGTTGCGCAAGGAATATCGAAGGCGATCACTTCACGCCCCAGTGCCCTTCATTGAGGAAGCACGACCATGCTGAAGGAATTTTTCATAGAATCTCTCAACCTTAAAATCCATTAGATGACTGGCTGATGCCTTGAACGTATAACAAATAGACATCCAAATTAAAAATTGGATTCTGCTCTTCACCCTCAACGACTATAACTGTACTGTATTCCCATACAATGAAAGAAGTCTTTATAATGAACTACGATATAGAAAACTCGCGAATATCTTCAGCAACCGAAGCATTAAATTGGAAATCCATGATTCAAGGTGAACCACTTCGATCAAAGATAACGAAATAGATTCCGAGCAAGTGCTCATGATGCTATTATGTCTTGTAACAATAGACGATCTCTCCTACTATGCAGTTGCGATACTTCATTTTTAGCAAAGGAAATATCACATTATCATTATTGCAATAGACAAGAAGGCGTCACTTGATAATGGTCACTCCTGCTGTTCGTTAAATTTTCCAATAAGGTGGATAATAGTGAGAAAATTGCGAGTCCATTTGTGACTCAACGACTCGCTATTTCTGCCATGATAATTCACCTATCCGAGGAACTAGAAAAAAAATAAGTGTGAATTCCCAATCCCAATTATCCATTCAACAGTGTCCCGCACGGGAAAAAACCAATCTAGGTTAACTTTTACGCAGAAAAAAATCCCAGGAAATTTTGTATTTGTTATTGGACTATTTTGCAATAGGGAAGGGAATCGACCGATAACGGCGCCACCGTTTCCTATAAATGGCGGTAAAGAGAAGTTATCAATATTTGAACATTTTGATTCAATTATATCCTTTGTATACAATTTTCAGACCAGTCCATGAGATAGGCACACTATTTTATAAGTTACAAGAAAATGTGGTGAAAAAATTATACTTCACAAAAATACTTCTTCCTAATCATATTAGTTGTGTCTGTTAATAAAAATGAAATATTTTACGGAAAATATATTGAAATGAATATATGAGTATACTGGGAATTCGATTTCGTTGTACTCACCTGTTAAGATGGAATCATCTCTTGTGAAATGAAAAAAACATACCACTGCCGCTCTCGAGACTGTTTTTTTAATTTAAGATTTTTTTATTATTGGTGCCTCATTTCACCCATTTCAAGCACACCTCAGCGTACTCAAATCGAACTTTGAAAAACGTGCGTTTTTTAAAGTTACCATGGCAACATCAACAAATCGAGAAAGTCTAAATGAAAAATTTTTGATTATTGATTTGACATGAGTACCTTGTAACGTCAAATAAAATATTACTTACAACTCGTTCATTTATATGTGATACCTCTTGCTCCTCCATCCATTTGATGAACTTTTCATATTCTTTTTTATATATATCACTGGATTTTCGCGGTATTAACCGCGATTTTGCCTCACTATTACAAAAATCGATATTTGAATAATTCATTTTTGAGCTCTGGTGACAACAAATATTGATCTTTGATAAAAAATTGCAAATGAATATCTGTTCTTCTCATTTCCATGACAACGAAAGGTATACTGATGTCACATCACGAATTCAAACATTTTGCATTATTAGTTCTTATTTCTATTTTTTGTAGTAATAATACCAGTATATATGATTTCAAAGTGCACCAATAAAAAAATAGCGTAAAGTATTCGTGGATAACTGGTCTTAAAAACACTTGCTCTATTTCGAGCACTCCGGCTGCGCCGTCGTGCTCGAAAAATCGCGCTTGTTTTAAAGCCCTTTTTATCCACTTATACTTTGATATACTATTATCCAAGCCAATTCTCTCCAGGAGTCCAATGGAGTACTTATTGTTTTCAGGAAACTTGTGAATGGGAAGGTTACCACCAAACACAAAACAGTTTGAATTACTCAGCGAACGAACTTTCGTCATTGTCTTTGGTATCAGAAAATCCTTATTTGTTATAACATAGTATTCACACAGCAAATCGTGGAATAACAGACCAGTCATATGGTGGGAATATGAATTTTACTTCTCTTAAAAGTTCAATTCATTTTCGATAGCCTCAGGCAAATTATGTTCCCAGATACTGAGAATTGTCCCTGATAAAAATTGTATTAGCAATGATAAAGGAGATTGATAAAGCTGTCATGATGACTGATTGTTATTGATCCAAATCTCTTGCATCACACACTAGAATGGTCAAAATTAAAAGCATTTCTTGAAAAATATGTCTGTGATTCATTGAGTGAGTTGAGTGTCATTACCCATCTTTACCTCATTCGTCCATGGACTCTGTCTGTTGGGAGTAATACTCCTTAGCACTATCAATTTGTCATTTACTATGTTTTTGTAATAGCCTCTCAGAATGAGAGATTGAAAGTGGTTTTTTTTTATAAATAGAACAGATATTCAGGAAGCAGGCCTAGGAGTCTATATCTTGTAATGGACAATATTCATTTCGATAACTTAAGGAGTAACTCGGTGGATCACTGTATGTCAAGTACATAATAGCTGATGAATCTAATTGGATTCAACTGATGGTATCGATTCTTCTATATGATCTCTGTAGTTGTCATTATGAAACATTAGTCATTATGAAACAGATTTTCTAAATTGTCTGATTGTTAACTCGTCCCATAATGGAAATGAAGGAATGAATTTTCGAGAAGCGTCCCCAATATCTCCAATCAATATTCACAGTATTTTCCAATCATGAATATTGAAGAAGGGGGTTTCGGGAAGCGTTCCCAATATACAGTGTCATCCTCAAAGTATGCACCATATGGGAAACTTATTTATTAAGGGTCTTTCGACAAAAAGTTATTCCAGGTAAAAGTTTGTGTATCCCCTGAAACTGAAAATGAACCAATAAAATATAGTAAAACACACGTAATATACGAGGAGCCTTGGAAAATTTGATTTTGAGGCAGGAGTAAAGTACCCTTATTTTGAAAAATATCGGGAAAGGTTATTCAGAAAAGTAGTTCGGCATTAAAAAAAGACATCTAGATTTGGAGTCATGGCCATCTAAGTGAAGATTTATTTTTTAACCATTTTTTTTCAATGGGGACTACGAATAAAAATTTGCTAAAACGATAAATAGGCAACATTCTCTATACGGCGGTTTATTCAAAAAGTCTGCAATACTACAAAATACACAACTATTGTGTCAACCACGGTCAATTTTTTGGAAGAGTAAAATAATTTTCAAAGTTTTTGGTGCGAAGTTATTTTTATTTTTTGTTAACACCGAAAATTGCTCAAAATTATACAGTATTGTAACATGAACTTAATATTCAATGATATCAAGTCACAAAACATCAAAATAAAATAAGTATTTCGGCACAAACTCATTGATATTCTGGAGATTTTCTTGTCCAGAATAATTCTTATGTTCGCTTCGAAAACAAAAGCATGTTTCCGAAAGAAATATTTTACATCTCAGTATAATGTCCATCCCGCAACATGCACAGTTCGGTTCTTCTTACACAATTACTAATCACAGTTTTTAAATGTTCTCTATCCCTAAAAAGACGATGTTTGTAAACTTCGTTCTTCAATGAACCCCAAAAGAAGAAATTATGTTGAGCGCGCTAGCATTGGATACTCTGAGTAACGTCCTATCCATTTTCCATTAAATCTTTCATTCAAAAATTGACGTATTGCTACACTACAGGGAACACTAGCTCCATCTAAATGATACCAAAATAATGTATCTTTGTCTACGCGGCATTTGATTCAAAAATGGTAATAAATCTTGTTGTGAAAATTGCAATTATCGGTTGGCATTAAGGTGTCCTTCAATGAAGAAGGGACCAATCACAGTACTTAACAGTCCACATAAGACATTTACCTTAAATGAGTATTGATCCTTGCACTCTATAGTAAAATGAGGGTATTCTGTAGCCCACCATCCACAGTTCTTTGAACCTACTGTTCCATTAGTTGTAAATGTTGCTTCATCATCCCATAAAATATTTATTGGGACCCGCGCGTTTTTTTCGTATTCTCCCATTATACCATGCGAAAAACTCAAATCTTGGAATAAAATCCCTTTCTTTCAAAGTATTTATAAACTTCGGTCTGAAAGCTTTGAATTTATTTTTTCTTATAATATTTTGTACACTAGTAAAAGGTTCATCAAGAGATGTCGATATTTGTTTAATTGATGTCTTACCATTTTAGATAACTTTTAAACACACTTCCTCTTCCACTTCTATAGATACTTTTGCTGCTGTGTGAGGATTCATGAAATTGTTATTAATATTGCCTGTTTCTTCAAATTTATTTAGAATACGGGTTACTGTAGTGTGATTTATTTACATTGCGATTAGCATGCCTGGCTTTAAAAATGTCTGGAACTTGTCTGCGTGGAGTATTTTCTCCTCACAACAATATAATCTCAACTTTTTCTACTTTTCTAAGCATCTTCATATTATTTAAATAGTATATATTATCACGTTTTTTTTTATGTTCTGGTTCCCACGAAAAGGGATATCCTGTAATGTTCAGAGAACATCGTGGGAACCAAGGGAAAGAAGGTAGGAGTTGTTGTTCTTCTTAAATTTCTGAGGTTGTATGCCCGGGAACACCTCCTAGGTAATGAGTTCCAAAGCCCGCTGTTCGTTGGATGAACGAGTCTTTGGAAAGTGATGTTCTGCAGGTCTCCAAAGTGACCACGAAGGGGTGTGATGAATGAACTTGACGGGTTAGTCTCGAAGAGACTGCCAAAGCAGGAACGATTGTTGATATTTCAGAAGAGCATCGCCCATGAAAATATCTATAAAATAGAGACAAATCGCCAACTTTTCTACGGTGTTCCAGACAAGTGAGCGAGTTTGTAAGCGAGGCATCACCGACAGACGAATTGCCCTTTTTTGGACAGAATCCAATAGCCTCAGGATATGTTTAGGTGCCGCGCTCCAAATATGGGTAACAGTATTCCAAGGACAGGTCGGATATGTGCCTTATAGATCATAAGCACCTGAGTGGTGGTGAAATAGCTCTTGGCACAAAACAAAACCAAGTTTTGGGATGCACTTTGGCAATGGACCTACGTGATTTTCCAGGAAAGGTTATTGCTGATAGTAATACCAAGCATCGATATGGATGACTTCAGTGGTATGGTTACTCCTGACATAGTTATGTTAGGCATAGTGAGATCGGCTTTTCTAGAGAAAAGACATGCTTGTGTTTTGTTTGCATTGAATTCTACCAAGTTATTAGATCCCCACTCGAGAATTGTTGCTAAGTCCTTATTTATATTATTAACATTTCTTCCTCGTTCATTTCTGGATTCACGGGCTGATATAGGGGCCCTGGAAGAGAAAGCGGTATGGAGGGTACTATCATCGGCAAAGCTGTGTACTGGACATGAAGTTGCTTTCAACAGGTCGTTGATGTGAAGTAGAAATAGTGTTGGTGCGAGAATAGATCCTTGCGGAACACCAGCATTTATGAGAAGAGTGTCAGATGAAACTCCATCGACCACTACATGGAGAGACCTGTTTGAGAGAAAACTAGCAAGCAGAGAACACAGCTGAGGGGGCAAGCCATAAGACGGAAGCTTGGCGAGGAGTCCCTGGTGCCAAACTCGGTCGAACGCCTTGGAGATATCTAATGCCACAGCTGAAGTTTCTCCATACTTTTCAATAGATAGCTGCCATATATGTGAGACGTAAGCGAGCAGGTCACCAGTTGATCTATGATGGCGAGAGCCATATTGCCTATCGTTGACAATTCCTGAGTCTTCCAGATATTCCATGAGCTCGATGTTGACGGCTTTTTCCATGACCTTTGAAATAATAGATAGCAGTGCGATAGGTCTGTAGTTGCTAGGTAGGGCCTTTTTGCCTTTTTTAGGGACTGGCTGTACTCTTGCAATTTTCTAATTGGACGGAAATACCCCCAAATTGTAAGAGTGGTTGAACAACTTGCAAAGAACAGGTGTTAGTTCGGGGCACATTTCTTGAGAACAATCGGCGGATTCCGTCAGATCCACAGGCTTTGTTGGTGTTGAGACCCAGCGAAATCTTTCTGATAGTTCGTTGGCGAAAGGTGATCTCGGGCATGTGACTGTCAATAGGTGTAATGTTCGGGGGTTGTTTTCCCGATGAATCCAGAGTGGAATTTCCAGCAAATAGGTGCGCAAAGATGTTGGCTTTTTCCTGGGCAGTCGTTGCTAGTGTTCCATCTCCTTTGGTTAGAGGAGGAAATGAGCTGGAAGTGAAGTTTCTTCCCACAGCTTTGGCGAAAGACCAAAATGAACGGGATCCGTCAGAACATTCAGAAAGTTTTGATCTTATTTTGGCATTGTGGGCATCTTTTGAGCATTCTATTGTCTCTTTGCATATGCCTCTAGCCTCGACATATGCTGCTCTGGTCTCAGGGCCCGGATTTTTAGCCATCGATGGTATGCTGCCTGTTTGGAAGCCACAGCTCTAGAGCAGTTTCTGTTAAACCAGGTCTTATCGGATGATGTTCTTCTTCGGTATTCGGTATGTAAGTTTGCATCCCCAACATGATGATTTCAGAAATTGTCTCAGCACATCGTGTTGGATCTACTGAAGAGAAACAAACTCTCTTCCATGGAAACGCTGAGAAAAACATACGAAGACCTTCCCAGTCAGCCGAATTGTGATGCCACATGAGACGGGGTGGTATTGTGCAGCTCGATGGTAAATGGAAAGAGCATGTTGTGGAGATGAGGGTGTGATCAGAGTTTCCAAGTGGGGCACAAACTTCTATTCTATACGGGTCAGGATTGGTGGTGAGGAAAAGATCTAGTGTATTGGCAGACTGGTTATTGACATCAGGGATGCGGGTTGGTAGCTCGACCAGTTGTTCTAGACCATGAGTGATGGCGAAGGCCTCGGCTTGACGACGCGCATCATCTGTTTTGTTAGAGAATTTGAGCCAGGCAGCGTTATGTACATTAAAGTCTCCCATGATTATGGTTTCAGCTGTTGGATGGTTCTCCTGAATGTAGTCCAGTTTGAATGATAAAAACTCAAAGAGGTCGTTATATGAAGGTTCATTAGGTGATAGGTAAAGGCAGCAGAGGAACTTAGTCAGTTTGGTATCAGATAGCTTGAACCACATCAGATCAAAGTCTTTCGGTTCCAAACTCTCTTCACGCTGGCATGAAAGGTTAGCCTTAGCGTGAAGGCAGACTCCACCTTTGAACCTGAATCGAGAATGGAGTTCGTAACCAGGACAAAGCATATGGACCTTGTTGGTGGACGAGTTCACTTGTGTTTCTGTTAGAGCCAGAATATCCGGTTTTTTCGTCTGTAGGTGATGGTGGACGTCATTGATGTTCTTGTTGATTCCGCGGATGTTGCAAAAATTAATCTTTAATGTTGAGTCCCCTCGAGTACCTCTCGCCCGGAAATCCGAATGGAGAGGTATTTTGCTTCCGGAGTGTTTTACTCTAGGAGACTTCATCATTATTACTATTAGGATGCACCTGAAAATAAAGGAGGAATTGGGGAGAAGGAAAGAGGGAGACCGGAAAGTATCGACCGAACATGGAATGATCCATTTCACAGCACACAAAGTCGATATGGTGGTATTTCACCGGGCGATGAGACCATCTTCCACCTACGGTTATCCTTTTAGTCGCCTCTTACGACAGGCAGGATTTACCATAGGGCTATTCTAAAGCCAACCCCATACAGCAGCCGACCCCATACAGCCAACAACATAAGCAATAACAATAACAACCCAATAAATATTTAGCAAATATGTCAAGAACTTAATATCAAACATTCGTTTGTTTTCAAAGCCAGCTTGAAACAATTATTTTGGACAAGAAAAACTCCACAAAATAAATGTAATTAGTTTGTGCCGAAAAACTTATTTTATTTTGATGTTTCGTGATTTGATATTATTGAATATTAAGTTGTCGTTACAATACTGTATAATTTTGAGCAATTTTCGGTGTTAACAAAAAATAAAAATAACTTTGCACCAAAAATTTACCGTGGTCAACACAATAGTTGTGTGATTTGTAATATATATTTGAAGATGAGGATGATAGTACTGTCAATGGCCCAATCACATATACTCACATGCGAACGTTTATACATATATAAATTTTGAATGATTTTCGGTCCTGAGTTTTGTTGTTAACTCTTCTTTGATGATTTACAGAAATATTATACACATAAAAGTAATATCGTTTTCAAAAGCTCTATAATTGGCTTTTTTATGTTGGGTTCCTACTTGAAATATGATGTTAATTTGGCCTCCAAGACGATTGACTAACACCTCATTTGTTGGATTTAGTTCTACGAGGTAAGGAACTCATTTAAGGGCTGGTCGTCTACCAAACGTGGGAACAGATACGGAAAGAGCAAGCTATACACTGACCTAATGTGATTTCTCATCAATATGATACTTCCTTTTAGAGTCAAGGAAATATTTTTTTTTTTTTATTTTTCAATTGCTTAATTTAACGTCGGTCTATTTCTGAGACTGGGGCTAAACACCGACCACGGTGAGAACACTCCCCCCAACCGAAAATTCTGCCGAATCCTCTGTTTTTCCAGAGGTAGAGTTCTTCAACGAGCACAGCATCTATAAACTCGGGACCGCCATTTTAACGTCTCCGAAGAACGGCATATCTATCATCTTATCTCGTGCTCATTGATAAGACGCCTGCAGCTGCGAATATGCTACTACGCTACAGTGTCAGATGATCATCCATTCAAGTACTAGCCGCGACCAATGTTGCTTGACTTCAGATATCGATAAGACTCTCGTCAATCTGACCAGCCACAGGTGCCCCTGAATTGCTTGTTTACTGCGGAATAGGAATTATTTTTTCCCAAAGTAGTTCCATCGTTTTATCCAAGGAATCAAACTGCTCAACATGTTCGATCTCATGATCACAGAATACGTACACGCACCTCTTCAAATTCGTTGTCAACATGCCATGACCGAAGGGCAGAGGAGAGAGATTGATTGAGAAACTACCCAGTAGAAACGTAAATTTGTATAGGAACGGAGTATGTTGGGACATTACTTACGTACAAATGATCTCATAATACCGAACACTTATCTCCATCCAATAAAGTATGCACACTGAGTTCAATTATTTCCATTCAGTCCTTTGTTTTGAATGTTTCTTTATCCCAGGTGTGAAGTGGTGGGTCCATATTTCATCCATGGTTATGAATCCATGGAAAAACTCTGCTTCATTGCTTTGTAACTTCCCCAAACACTCGATTGAAATATCATCACGGCGCTGTTTTTGTTCTATTGTGCGTCCAATCGTGGCACCCAAATTGCACAGCTTCCTCATGTCCAAATTTCATTCAATATGCACTTCCAGACGAGATCATCCAATGCCATTTTTTTTAACCATTGCGATGTTCGTCTTGGCAGCTCGTATGGCCACCCAATATTCACAGTTGTAATCGAAGGAGCAGAATCTAGCTCCACTTTGATATTGGTTGGACTGAGGCCATTCAAATGGACGCATTCTATCACATAACAGTAACCAATTTTAACAAATTTACCAAGAGCGTTCACTTCTGATGGCTGCCAAACAGATACTTGACAGCGTAGCTTCGTCAAACTCCAAACACAAGTTATATACCTATATAGTAGGTTGATACTTTCCATCATAGTAATTCCTTTCAAACAACAATCGCCATCTTTACGTCAGGTCTGGTAATTCTGAAACTACGCTCGTATTGTGTGCTCCCTCCTGTTTTATTAGAGTTCCCTGTCCAGTTCCGTCTTTGGTAATAGACCCCACAGGCTAGACTTCGGATCTGCCATATATTTTCTTTCTCTAATGGTGTAAATCTCAATCTTGGCAGACTTTTACAGTGGCACAATACGTGCACCAATATTTCCCTTTCTTCTTGGCAAAACCTACTTAGAGTTTCTTCTGCCAGACCGATATGAATCATATGTCCTGTCAAAAGCCAAGCATGAATCTTGTTGTTCTTCTATTCTGACTCCTCTCCTTCGATTTTTTGATGAACTATTCTGCTTGTCTCATTCCTAGCACCATTCTTGAGATCCTTCGAATATCCCCTTCCTACTGCTTTACTCTTGTAGAGATCCCAAGCACTCCCAAATCCGTTCGAATTGAGTTTCATAAAACTAATGACTTTCGAAGCTGCTTGACTTACAGAGAAGATGATAATTCTTTTTTTTTTAACTGTTGCCTTATCAGCTCTCCTGCACAGCGATGTTCAACTGCAGTTTTTCCAGGATTATTCACTTAAGCTGAGTAAGATTTTTTTCCTCTCTACCTTTCATGCCTTCCTACATATCCATTTGTTTTCTTTCCAGGGACGTACGTATGAAAATATCTCATCCGATGACGGTTCGTTTCCTAACTCATTGAATAGATTGTTTTGTTCATTTTCGTGCATTCTGCTCACAGGTGCTTGTCCCCTCGACAGTCTGCTGGTGATTAACCTTGCTCCACCTTGGATAATTACATGTAATTGTGGCAAGTCCAACAAGACTTCCAAGCCGGCTGTTGAGGTGGTCTGCATAGCTCCAGCTCCAAGGCTATCAGGCATGCATACTGATGAGCCGTCGGATTGTCAAAGTCAGCTGATTCTTCGCCACTATATCACCGAACCGTATGCTATCATGGATCTGATTATCCTGGTATATTGCCATAGGATAATTTAAGGTTGTAGCCCCCAATTTTTCCCATACATTCTTCTACAATGATTGCAACTTGGTGGTAACCATATTAACAGAACATAATAGACGAAAGGGAGAATAAAAAAACCACTACTTTTCCAAAAATTCAAAAAGTGTAAATTGTCTTATTCTATGGAGTGTATATTATGAATATTGGAATTTTATTTTCAATATGTTAGTTGAGGAAACATCAAGATATGTACTAACCGAATTTTTCAAAATTATGTCACATTCTTCTGGAGTTAAGAAAGTAAAAAACAGTGTACTTCAAGAAGAAAGTATTTTCCCTGAGGTAGTTTTATCATTTCCTACCAGAACCCAAACTACTGAATATATCTGATGTCATACGTATCTATATCTCGGGTCCAAATTCACTGCCATAGTTGCACGAATGATACACTAAGCGAGAGGTGGAAAACAAATAATGGGTGAACCATCCAGGTGACACCAAAATGAGGCTACTGCATTTTGGCTACTCTTTGGTACATGGCCGAAAACGAAGGTTGTCAAGTGATAGATCATCTTGAGACTAGGAATTGTTGTTCTATTCCTGAGTGAACATCTGTGAACCCTGTTTTCTCACAATGTTAGTTTTGGTGCTGTCAGGATGTTGGAGGTAGAGATAATATGTTGTTGATGCATATTGTCAACACTATCTTCAGCAATAACAATCACGGAATTCCGAAAAATAGTTTTTTATTTTTAGATCGACTACAAAGCGAAGAAAATAGTGTGACACCCCTTCCCCAAATATTCAGGTATTTATTTCATCCGTAGAAGAATATGCATGACAATATTTCATCTTTCTTCGTAAAATGGGTTCTTAGATAAATGGCATGTAAACAAATAGGCAGAGAAATCTTATATCCTTTCATTTTTTTATATATGGATTCCTGAGAACTATACAATGGTCATAATCATGATTGTGAAGCCTAAAAAAAGTGATAAGAAATCCAGGTCCGTATTTAAAATTTCATAGTTAGGGGTGGCCCAAGGAAAACAACACCCTGTAGAACACTTTCGTTTACATATTTTTACAGCCCATTGAAAGTTGCAATGACAAAGTGCGAACAGTTTCTGGAAATCTATTGTATAAAAGCAAATATAAGTGAAAAACAAAAATACAATTTTTTGTTTTTCCCTGTAATCTCTGAAAGTGAGAGTAATCTCAGATTTTTCAATATCATAGTAATGAGCTCCATTATACGCAACTTTGCCTTCCTTCAACCCTCTCTGTATCTCTTACCGTTTCCGAGATCCCCATGCATCTACTCGAATTTCACTCACCCGGTATATAAAATGTGAAAATATGATGATGACGGATCATATACACAGAGAAGCCACACGTTTCGCTATTTGTTTCCAAATCAATAAACTACATAAATTCATATAGGTAGTGTCATTGAAAATTTGATCTCTGCTACGCTAATAATATTGGAAATACTATGAATTCAAAATTTCAAGATATGATGTAGCAAGCACTAGGTTTGATATCCATGAATATTCATTTACTGGTGGTATACAATGTACTTGTTATGAATATTTAGAAATAACTACTTTTCAACGTGCAAATCATTGTGTTATCAAATTTTCGTCACTGCAGGAAAAAAATGCGTGAGGTGAATTCAAAGGGGGGTAAGGAGGCAGTTGACACTTTTTTATAATTCGAATATAATGCTCATTTATCATCCGTCTTTCGAACACCACTTTTTTCAATTGGTAGGCTGAAAAATTATAAGTTTTGTATGTGAATTCCATGATTTTGATATTTAATCAAAAAATTATTGTTTTTTTTTTATTTTACAGATAAACGGATTTCCCCATATCCTGTTCATTCGAGGTATGTAAAAGTATTTTTAATACATTTTGAACTCACATATTTCAGACATACCTCACTTAGTAACTTGTTCTTTCGAAAATATTAAATAGTTTTCTATTCCAAATGAGATATCTAATTTTTCAATCAATTACAAACTTCCGGATATCACTCACATAATCAGTTACGAAACTTGAGATATATTGAAAAATGATGACATTCACAAATTTAATTGATCCTTCATAGAAAAGCCGAAATTGATCATTCCAGTCAAAAATAATTACCCTATTTCTTAATCCGACAACTACTTTGCATAAACGATTGCATTCAATTGCATTCATTGAGAAATCTCCCATTTCACAGAATCCTTATAGATTATCTGGCAAAAAACAAATTGGAAGTGGATTTTGTAAGTACAACTGAAAAACAACACCGATCGTTTACTTCAGTGTATACGAATAAATTTATTGCCTCGTGTCTGATTTGAAAGAGATCATTCTCTTTTTGTTGGTGTTCTATAGGTTAAGATAATTATAGATGAGGCATGCAAGATTGAGATACTGATTATAATGTTGGTTAACGCTGTCGGCTCCGTCTAATCTAAAGACAAGTTCTACATGGATTGGTATTTTCAGTTGTTAGGTATTTTTATGATGATATTTCTGTTTTCTGTTGGGAAACAATACGTTTGGTCTTTGAGTATATGTTGGAAACGTCGGTTGAGATGAATCTTATCGTACCTTTTCAAAGCATTCTATTGGCTTTCGAATAATTATCAATGAAACAGTAAACTTCCTGTGAACTTGCAATGAGATCAATTATATTTTCCAATCGACATCAGGTATAGTATCAGCCTTTCCACAATATTTACATAGTTTTCAATATGTTACATAGAATACAATGAAAATAGTTAATATAATGGTTGAAAGTGAAAACAAGTAATTATGGTGAAATTTCATTAACCTAGGAAATAATTTCTGTTGTTTCTTGTTCATTCGGATATCTACGCAGAAAAAAATACTGGCAACGAATAATGAATTCTTAGTACTCGCAGCATAAAAATTATGTTGATTTATGGACGAGAACTTTATATACCCCAAATAACATATTTGTAATAATAATCTCCAAGAGGTCTAGAAGACATTACAATACATTTGCCTACTAAATACAGAATTTGTGTCACTACTTGAAAAAATATTTATTGTGATATGCAGAAAGTATAAAATGACAAGATATATCTGTAATGAATTTGGCTTAGACAAAATAAGTAGTTAGATGAGCGATAATAATTTCGTAATGGAAAACATCTATTTGTTATGACAGTAGTTCACGCTATTGAATGATAACTGAAAATAACTCAAACATGTCGGGAATTACTACAGTGCAGTAGAGCAGAATGGAACAATACATTTCTGCATTATTTTTTTATTCAGTCTACAAGAACACTTGTTGCGGCATCCAGTTTGCCTTCTCCGAAAATCATGGTATTTGTATCATTCAATATGGAATTGTATATAGAAACTTTTCGGACAAATTCAAGTGGTGCTCAAAAAAATCGACAAAGTTGAAAAATTAAGGAAAAATTAAGGTGCAGAAAATTTCCCAAAAAAATCACAATTCTTGGAACTCTACCAGCAATATTTAGAATTTCAATTTAGGGATGAAAATAGTGCTCAAAACGGGAGATGTGAGCTTGGCACAATTCCCTCATATTCACTCACCGAATTTGAATATAAGGAACGAAAGAAGTCAGGTATCATCAAGATACATGAGTAAACAATAATCCGTACAATTTTTTTTGCAATTTTTCAATACTTATGCTCATTACTTGTTAATTAGGTAATTTTTACGGTTTGTGAATCGACATAAAACACTGTGTAATTTTCAAATAAATTTTTTCCACTTCTAACATCCATTCTTCTGAAGTTTTAAATCACTGAAAATTATATGATTTTTTTAAATTTAATACTCCAAGTGTTTAAAAAGATGTTATGAACAGACGCATTGTCTGTGACATTATCAGAAAGTAATTTTCTGGAACTCGGGAAAAAATTGTTTCTTAAACAAAATTGTATTGTTTAAAAACGATTTTTTCAATTATTATTTTTTGTTTGTTGAAAATTAATATTAAATAAATTTTTCATTTCATCAACTTTAAAAATCAGTGAGTTTTTTTTATTTGTTTATTCGATAAACAATCTGTTATCATTTCTTTAGATACTGATAAAAAGGTAAACAATCATGATTTTTCTGTAATTTTTTTATTTTTATTTAATTTCAAATATTCTCATGTTTTTAAGCTTGCTATTTTTTTCAAAAGCTCAATTTATTTATTACATTTGAAGAGTATGAAGAAGACTTGAAGTACAGAGACACTTCAAGTGTTGCTGATAGTTTACAAGTTATTTGCATGCAATAATAAATAACAGAAGATGGCAAGCTTAAAAACATGAGATTATTTATTTTTGTCCTCAAAAAGTCAACATGATTATTATTTTTTAGTTTCTGAAGTGAAAATACAAATATACATTTTTACCTAGGAAGTACTTCATTACCATGGTAGAATCAAAATGTTTTTAATTAACACAGGTTGATTTACAGAATGTAAAAAATACTCAATCAACAAAAGCATATATAAGTTATTGAAAAAATGCGGAAAATTTTTTGTTTTGGCGTATTATTATTCAATCATGTATTTGAATGATTTTTTTCGTTTCCCAATATTCATATTTAAGGAGTTAAAATAATAAATATGGGGGAATCGAATTCCAATTAATAGTTTTCGAGATATTCGCGTAAAACGAAACCCTTTTTTTACTCAAACTTTTGCAATTTTTCTGAGGGCCACTTGATTTTTTTCAAAAAGTTTCCAGATGCGATTTTGAATCGAATGACACCTCAAACAAAGTTTTCGGAGAATGCGAACTGGAGTTCGAAAAAGTATTTTTGTAGACTAGCCTAATAGTAACTTGTCTTGGGTTTTCTCGAGTATTTTGGGGACGCATACTTTCCGAAAGTAGAGTGAATTATCGACATATTTATGGTTCGAAAGGTGGATTGTTCATAGTTTCTAACGGATATCTGAAAAAACTGTATGTGAACTATTCATACAATTTTATTTGCAGAGTTTACACTTCTGTTAATCAATTTCCGATAACTTATTAGAAATATATTCTTTTCTCAACCAGGAGATATTTTGCGATCGAAAAGTGAGTTTCCTGCGGAAAATAGTTCCAAGTCCCAAAAAAATATAAGCGATAGCTCATTCGATTCGGAATGCAATTTTGCTGACCAAAATTGCAATTGTTATGAACAAAATAAAAAAACAAAAAAAGGAGTTCAGATTTTTGGGGATAACTCAAAAACTATAAACGATAACGATAATATGAAAATAGATTCTTGAAGAGGAGGAAATTTTCGAAAGAAATTTGTAGACTCCCGTGAGTCATTTTCATCACTTATACTTTTAATTTAACGCTGAAAATAGGGCTCCGCGCGACCAGTACCGCCGTCTTCAAAAAGAGTACACCACATAAAATATTTTTTTTTAGTATCAAATATAAATTCAAAAATGTTAATGAATCGTGGTGTGTTTTCATCACTCGGAAAAACAAGATCCCGTTGGAAAAAAAAATTATTTTTTATTTTTCAACAAGTTAGGCATTTGATAATTAGTTCTTATTTTTCATCCGCGGTTTTCATAAAAAACGGCATTAATGTTTGAATAATAGCTCTAAAAAATGTTTGCTTCCTATATATATAAATATATATATATAGATAGAGAGAAATTTGTTAGGAATCCAAGAGAGCACCAGCATCCGCCAACAGCTATTTCATGGTTTCCCAATCATCAGGTCGGCTCGTGGTCTCTTTCAAATTCGTATCAAATATCTCATGGTGCTAATACCTACCGGCAAGTACGAAAATGTGAATAGCATCAAATTATAGGTGTCACTATCTATAATTTTGATGTTTTCCATATATATATATATATATATATATATATATATATATATATAAGATCACGTTATAAAAGTTGTTTATTTTGTTTATTATAATTTTTTAAACTTACCAAAAAATAAAAATTCAAAAAATTTTGAAAAAAAAATGTTTATTCATATGTTTTGCTATTGTTGTTCCTGCATCAAACGAAGGCATTTAATTACATTCGAAAAAAAATGTTTAGAACATATGTTTATAAATTGTTTATAAACACATTTATAAGTTTAATATTTAAAAAAAACTGTCAGATTGTTGTCTAGAGAATATAAGGATGTTTTTTTAACATTTTTTCCCTTGAAAAAATTCTTATTGTTTATAATAGCTTTTTTATATTTTCATTATTTAAATGATTAGTTGAGAATTATTTTCTCTCCAAAAATCATAATTGGCATTTCTCAATATTAAAAATTCAATCATTTATTCAGTTAACAATTTGTTATAAACAAATTCCAAGTCTCAATTTTTTTTTCCGAAACTACAGAAAATTACAAACAACATATGCAACAAAATGTAATTTTTTTATTTTTTTTACAAATGTTATAGATTTTTCTAAAATTACTGAAAAAAAACAGTTTGTTGCGGATGGTTGTTTTTGAAATTTTCAGTAGTTTCAACAAAAAAATATAATGAGATATGGAATTTGTTTATAACAAATTGTTAACATATTAAACAATTGACTTTTCAATATTTTTATTTCTTCTTATTTTTATTTCATCTTAACTAATTATTTAAATAATGGAAATATAAAAAAATGATTATAAACAATACGAAATTCTTTTATGGAAAAACATGGTTTTTAAAAAATCGTTATATTCTCTAGATAACAAAATGGCAAAAAGATTTTGTTTTAAAATATTAAACTTATAAATTGTTTATAAATAATTTATAAACGAATGTTCTACAAAAATTTTTCCGAATGTTATCAAATGTCTTTGTTTGATGCAAAAACAGCAATAGCAAAACATTAAAAAAAATTAAACTTTTGTTAAATTAAAAAAATTATAATAAACAAAATAAACAACTTTTGAAAACTTTCATAACGTGATCTTCTTGAGTATATATATAAGTATGGCTCCAGGAAGCAAAATTTTTTTAGAGCTATTATTAAAACATGCCGTTTTTTATGAAAACCTTGGTCCGAAAAATAAGGACTAATTAACATAGGCATTTGTTGGAAAATTAACCATTATTTTTCCAACCGTACCTTGTTCTTTCAAGAATTGAAAACACACCATGATTTATTCAACTTTTTAAATTGATATTTAACACTATGAAAAAAATATTTCATGTGGTGTACTCTCTTCAGAGACGGCGCGTGTATGCCGTAGCGGTCGCACGGAGCCTTATTTTTAGCGTTAAATTAAAATTATAAATAACGGAGATAGAATTACGGAAGTCATTAATTTTTTATTGAAAAAATTTCTTTTATCGCTATCGCTAACAGTTCTTGAGTTATTCTGAAAAAACTTTTGTTTTTGTTTTTTGTTAATAACAATTGCAATTTTTGTCAGCAAAAAAAACAAAATAACATCCTTCTCAGAATTGCATCTTGAATCGAATGAGTTATTGTTCATATTTTTTGGAGACTTGGAACTTTTTTTCGCAGGAAACTCACTTCCCGACTAGACTATAATGTAATTTCCAGTTTGATTTCACCGGGGAAATAGATTTAAATATCATTCTCGTATGAGTTGCTGTATGTTTTTTGTAAATGTATATTTCTTGGAGTGAATACTTCCTCTTATACCCATTTATATTCAAAAAAACATTTTGTTAATGAAATTTATCGAATATCGAACTTAAAAGCTCTATAAGAATTGAGGATCATATATCGCTAACGATAATGAAACGACTCTTCTTATGAAAAACTAACTTGTTAATGTGTTTACTCAAACGCAAACCATCATAAAATTCGAAACAAATGGCTTCTCAAATTGCACCCGATATTCGAAATCGAATAATAATAGTGATTTTCGATTATGACACGATTATTAGGAATTGTAAGTACCGGACGTTTCTTTTCTACTCTTATTTCACCATTAGTCATTCCCGTCGGCATTTTTGTTTTCATTCTCAATGGCCGCCTATAATTTTCAATATGGGTCGGCCAATATCTCATTTTATTTGTCTTCTATTGCGAGACGTTGAATTATGACCATTTTTATCTCATAATTTGATATTTCATACAATTTCAGGTCGTGACTAGATCTCAACTGTTCCTATTAAGATATAGTGGTTATACAGGGTGATAGATATGTCGTGTGCCAGCTGGAACTCAGAGGTTACACGTCTAATTTGAAACTGTTTGTAAATCATATTTTCGGAATTCTCATGTCAATCGAAGAAAATGAGATGCAAAATGTTTTGATTTCATATTATGAAGAATTTTCATCTATTGAATTCACAAAATTTGTTTCATTCAGACATCTCATTGATGTTTTCTTGTTAACCCTATATATGATTGTTCTGTTGATATAGCCTGCTCATACACACATTTCACTCTACTTTCCGAATCACCGTCACTTTACTAGCTGCTTTTTACATCTCAGGTATGTGAAGTTTGGGCATGATTCCATGATATTGAAATTTTGCTGAAGTCGACCTCCATGATTTCGTACAAGTTTTTCTATTGAAATCACAAAATGATTCTCTCTTTCATTCAGATATCTCGTTGATGTTTCTTAGTTAACCCTACCGTTGATTGTTTTTTGATATAATAGCCTGCATTTCACTCTGCTTCCTGAATCACCGTCACTTTACTAGCTGTTTTTGAACACCTTACCTACTCCCAGGTCTGTGAAGTTTTGAGAGGATTCTATGACACTGGTATGTTACCGAAGTCGATCTCCATGATTTTGTACAAGTTTTTTGGTAACTTCATGAAGTCTCCACGTCCCGATGGAAATTCATGTACTCCACCTCCACCTCGCTATATAATTTTTCTGTTGCTCCGTTGAGTATTCCAAATGAACAGAACATTTTTATTACTCTATACTCAAGCTTCTAATACCCTGACTCGCTATCTGAACTCATACCTAATTATTGTTATATTTTGATATATGTGTTTTTATTCATCATGGCTAAAGGTACGTACATAGTGCACCGCTTCCCGCTCAAACCGCAAGGTGAACCCGCAAACAGCGAGGTGAACCCGCGAGATACTAGCTGGAGGTGGCCTATAAAACACCGCTAGCGAATGCGTCCGTTCAGTTGGCATCATGTAGCTATCAGGGGAGGATCTATTGGTTATTATTGACAACAGATAATATTTCCCATAAAATAAAACAAGAAACAATAATTCATTCCGGTGAAAGCGGGTTGAAGCGGATTGCGCGGGTTAAAGCAGGTGCACTATGACCGCCCCAATAAGAGTATTCATATTTTTTTTCGCCTGTCGCAGTAATGCGAGAAGCAGGAAGCGGTGTACTTTGGCCGTACCTCAACATATGTCATATCTTACTGTTGATATGATTGGGTTGAACTGCAATTTATTTGAAGTGCATTGGCTTGGGCCGTTGATTTTATTGGCGGATAAAAACATGCGGTATATATCTTGAAAGTGGAGTTGATCACAAAAACTCCAATCATTGCAATGATCTGAGAGTGATGAGGCAGGCGAATACTTTAAGTAAAAACAGGAATCCTAACAAGCCACTGTCGACTGAAAGAACACCAAAAGAAACTGAGATAATTAGAAAAAGTAGAGAAAGACATCTCCATCACACTGCATAGCGTTGTGCAACTCCAGGGCACTGCATCCTTCACTTCCTAAGACGAATAGGGATATAATATCAGCCATTATCGTCGAAAAATAATCATAGCAGGTGAACGGGTCAAAAAAAATATCATAGGTAACAATATACTTATCACATATAACAAGTATACAGACGATAGAGGATGGCAGCAATGACACTACTCCGATGTACTTCTGTTTCTACTGCACCCGAATCGGTAGATTGTTTAATGCGTAAGTGTCTTTCAAACAAGTCCAAATGGGATGAACTGTTTGAAATAATATGTAATAGAGATCTTGTTTATTGACCCGAGAAACATTTTTTGTCGATAGCTTGCGCTATATCACAGAAGGTAGTAAAGCATATGGTAACATAATAGATAAATAACTCAAACACGATATAACTGTATAATCCAAAAACTTTTACTCTCTCTCTCTTATCAATCTACTGTGACAGAGTGATAGACCCAAGGAATATTAACAAGGTACATGCAATCTTTTTCAGCAACTAGATTGATGTGGTGCTGTCATTTACATTAGAAACAGTACAGCTAGCACCACAACAGAAGAGGGAATGGGAGCTAACTGATACAAGGTTCAAGATTAGCATTGATCTTGGATAGTATCTCACATTATCTTAGGCAACGATGTTCACTATCGAACTGTATTTTGTTTGTTTTGAGTATGAAATCACCACCAAGAAACTGGACTGGAATGAATGACTGAATTGTAGTACTGATGAGGCAAGTGACTAGAAAACTAATGGGTTCACACACACACACACACACACATTTACGAACCAAAACCCCAAGAATCACCAAACAAAACATAATCCGAAGGTTCAAGAATCCAAATAATATATATATATATATATATATATATTTCATATATATATTTATATATATATATATATATATTCATATATATATTATATATATATATATATATTTATATATATATATATATATATATATATATATTTTATGTTATGCCAATTGTAAATTTCGAAAGACAAAAAGCCACAAAAAAAATAAATAATAAATAATTACCAATTTCAAGAGTTTGCTTGTAAATAATTTTTAAAATTCAATGTAATTTATGAGCCTAGGTATGATATGGATAGATAAAAATGTCAAAGTACTATAAAACAGTCAATTATATACACTATCAAAATTATCATAACTCATAATTGCTCAAAAGACAACTAAAAGTCAAGATTTACAAAATTATCATGAATAAAAAGTAATCAACACATTTATAAACTTGAAACACTCTGTACATGAAATTGTAGCAAACTAAAAGTTAGCCAATGAGAGAACAGCAAACGTCTTTATGAAAGATAGCCAATCAGAGAAGAGATGATGAGATGTAAAGTTGGAAATTGTGAGAGAATGGCAAAGAGAAGGTATCATAAGCAATTATCATTCAAACTTGTAATTAATGATAAGAATGGGAATTTAATTGTGTGTATAAATTGTGCAACATTAATATAAACAGTGCAAAGTGACAATTTGGTACGCGAATTCGAAATTTCAAATGGAACAACAACAATGGCAAGATGTTGCGAAGCGACGAGAAAACAAAGCTTCGAGGGAGATCGAAAATATTTTCCAAAGCGGACGCACGCACAAAATTTCACATAAAGAAAAATGGAATAATTCCATCATTTGCTTAACAGAACAAGATTACCTTGATGATATCACATATCCACGATTCCAAAGGCTGAGTTCCGCATCGATACGTTCCTGACACATGGTTTTTGCAGTCCTAACGAAGGCTGGAGAGAGGAGACTTATAGTTGTGAACACCAACAGTTCCAACCAGGTATAAAACCTTTAATAGTGCTTTCCCGGTCCTGAACTATTTCACATATAACATTTTTCACATTCGATGAACTCTATGTCACTTTTTATGAACAATAACAGAAAATTACTCTCACAGAAAAAGTGAGGTTCTGTTTATCTATCCATGATATGCATTTTATGATTATCCGTGAATAATTGTTTGATTCACTCTAGCATAAGTTATTTCTCGTAGGCCAGGTATTTTTAAGTCTTCCTGAATAAAGGAGATCATTGTTTTTTGATATTTGGTTTGTTTATTTTCTCACAATGATCAAATAACATAATTAAGATCATTCAATAAACTGAAGTTAGCCACCAGTGGCCAAATTCCTTTTGAACCGACTATATGAGATAAGGGCGTACCAACTGTTGTTAGCTGTGGCGAAGAAAATAATAATTGTTGGTAGCGTGACGAGAGAACAGTGACGTTCGCTGACAATTATTATTACAGGGTCAGAAATATCTATTCACATCATACAAATTTGGCTCTCAAAGAATAAAAAAAAAAATAATTTGCTATCTTCATTTTAAGTTAACAATTTATAGATTTTTCAAATTATCAAACCTTATCAATTGGCGCACAAAACGTGGGGTGGAAAAGGCGAGAAAAGGCAAAGTAAGGGCAATATATCATTTCATAATATTTATTGAGAAAAGGCAAGTAAGGGAAATATATTATTCCTTAATATTTATTGCAATACTGGGTGAACATTAGCAATTGGCATTTTAACGTGTAAGGCTAGATATTGTTGAATAAAAATGGATTTGAGAGATGGTAAGAAAGTTGGTTTGGAAGAAGTTGCAGAAGGTAGAGATTTGGGTGATCAGGAACAAGGAGAGAGTAGTAAAGTGAGAGAGATAGAAATAAAAGGTGAGAGTACACAAATGAATTGGACAGGAGTCAGTTTCAGAAGATGATGGAGTTTATGGTAAAAGAAATGGATAAAAATTCAGCAAGATTGGAAGAAAAAATGGAAAGAATGAAAGAAGATTCAGCAAGTATGAATGAAAAAATGGATAAAAATTCAGCAAGTATGAATGAAAATACAGCAAGTATGAAAAATGATATGAATGAAATGAAAGAAAATTAAAAAAAAAAAAGAATGAATGATGGAATGAGAGAAAGTATGGGAAGAATGAAGGAGAGGATGGAAGAAAAAATAGGAAATATAAAGAAAGAAATGAAAGAAAGTTTGTCAAATGGAATAAAAGAGTTGAAAGAAAACACAGCGAGTATGGAAGAAAGATTGAGAGAAAATGTGCAAGAAAATATAAAGAATATAAAAAGAAATATGGAAAGTATAGAGAACAAAATACAAACTCAATCTAATCAAAATAAAGAAGAATTTTAGGAATCACAAACAATTAGAAACTAAAATAGGACAACAAAATGAGGAATTTTATGTGGCAATAACACAAGAAGTATCCAATATAAATAACCATGTAGAAAGGCAGGATGAGAAAATAAAAGATATGAAATTAGATATCAATAGTAAACAAGAAAGAGCTAAAAATGAAATAATTACTCTTGATAAAAAATTAGTAAATGTAGAGAATGAAATGACTAAAAATGTAGAAAAGATGAAATTATTAGAATTAAGAAGAATAGAAACAAGTAATGAGCAAAATAATAAGGAATTTGAGGGAATAGTTATACAAAAAACAGATGATAGCAAAAATGTATTAGGAAAATGTGATAAACAATTACAAAATATAAAAATGAATTTCGATCTCCAAAATAATGAACTTATGCATAATATAATTGTGAATAATAAAAATTTTCAGATGAGAAAGGGAAAAATAAATAATAAAGTAAAATAATGAAAATATATGATATAATAATGTGAGAAATTTTGAATTGCAAAAAAGGAACGAAAATGATAAAAAATAAAATAAAAATGAATGAAGCGGGAAAAATTGGAAAAAGGAAAAAATAAAAAAATAATAGTAATGCAAATCAATGATATCTACAGGGTGAATAAAATTTTTGAAATAAAGCAAAGCAAAACAAATAATAAAATAATAATAATAATGAATAGTAAAATGTTAAATAGAAAAATAGGAAAGGATTTAAATACATTTTACTTTAAAAAACAAGAAAAGTTGAATTTATAAATATGAAAATTAAGGGAAATAAAATAGTTGAAAATGTTAACAGAAAAGTTCTATTGAAAATGTTTGAAATAAAAAATAAGCTTGCAGTTACAAACCAAGCAAGATTCCATAGAAGGAGAGACAAATAATAAAAATGGAAATTTAGGAATTAATAAATTATAGATTAACAAATTTGATAGGCAAGTTAAGGAAAAGAAAAGGAAAAAAAAGTTAAAAAAATAATTTGATAGATAGTTATGATTTCAGAAACATTTGAATAAAAGAAATAAATGAAAACAAATGTAAAGAAAAAAAATACATCAATGAGAGAAAATATAAGAGGAAATAAAACAACGCATAAATAAAGAAGGTATAGGAAGAGAAGAAAGATATTGAATAACAATCATAATACTGAAAAACAGAAAAGTTGATAGAATATTGGTACAGGTTAGTTAGATAAAGTAAAGTTGGAAAACAATATAGATTATAAAGAAGGAAAAATATAGGAATGGATAATAAATAATGTGAATTTTGAAGAAAAATGAAAAGAAATGAAGATAAAAATATTTTGTGTATAAAATGAATGTATGTGAGAAATGAAAGTGGATATGATAATAATAATAATACTAAAGAAGTATATTATAATAAATATGATGATGATGATAAGGTATAATGATAAATACAATGAAGGTATATATTGATAAATAATATGAAGGTATAATAATAAATAAAATGAAGGTATATTAATGAATTATAAATGAATATAATATGTTAATTATGTGTGAATAATGAAAAAGCGAAAGATATATGACAAAATAAAAGTAAATAATATGGAGATTCAGATAATAAAATATCCATTCAATATAAATATGAAGAACAACTGAAGGAAAAGGGAAAATAATAAAACAAAGTATAATTGAAAGAAGTACCAATAATGATAAAAATCTAATTGATAATGGAAATAATATCAGTATAAAATATAAAATGAAAGTAAGATAATAATAAAATATAAAAAGTCATCTATGAGGATATCTTTAAAAGTTTTCTCTCTTGATCGAAAAGAAGTCCAAGTCAAGTTTTTCTGAAACAAAATAATATAGTATAGTAGGTGTAAATAATCGTTATAGTTGTAGAACTTGTTTTTTTGAAGTCCAGCTCAAGAAGTTTTCTGAAAGAATAAGATTAGTATTAGTTGAAGTAAAATTAAAAAGATAAATAAAGAAATTGATATTCAAAATTTTCTAACTAGTAGAAAATCATTGAATATAAATTTAGGAATGTTGTTATGTTATGTTATGCCATTTGTAAATTTTAAAAGACTAAAAAGCCACAAAAAGAATAAATAATAAATAATTACAATTTCAAGAGTTTGCTTGTAAATAATTTTTAAAATTCAATGTAATTTATGAGCCTAGGTATGATATGGATAGATAAAAATGTCAAAGTACTATAAAACAGTCAATTATATACACTATCAAAATTATCATAACTCATAATTGCTCAAAAGACAACTAAAAGTCAAGATTTACAAAATTATCATGAATAAAAAGTAATCAACACATTTATAAACTTGAAACACTCTGTACATGAAATTGTAGCAAACTAAAAGTTAGCCAATGAGAGAACAGCAAACGTCTTTATGAAAGATAGCCAATCAGAGAAGAGATGATGAGATGTAAAGTTGGAAATTGTGAGAGAATGGCAAAGAGAAGGTATCATAAGCAATTATCATTCAAACTTGTAATTAATGATAAGAATGGGAATTTACTTGTGTGTATAAATTGTGCAACATTAATATAAACAGTGCAAAGTGACAATTTGGTACGCGAATTCGAAATTTCAAATGGAACAACAACAATGGCAAGATGTTGCGAAGCGACGAGAAAACAAAGCTTCGAGGGAGATCGAAAATATTTTCCAAAGCGGACGCACGCACAAAATTTCACATAAAGAAAAATGGAATAATTCCATCATTTGCTTAACAGAACAAGATTACCTTAATGATATCACATATCCACGATTCCAGAGGCTGAGTCCCGCATCGATACGTTCCTGACACATGGTTTTTGCAGTCCTAACGAAGGCTGGAGAGAGGACACTTCCTGTTTTTTATGGTATAGTTGTGAACACCAACAGTTCCAACCAGGTATAAAACCTTTAATAGTGCTTTCCCGGTCCTGAACTATTTCACATATAACATTTTTCACATTCGATGAACTCTATGTCACTTTTTATGAACAATAACAGAAAATTACTCTCACAGAAAAAGTGAGGTTATGTTTATCCATCCATGATATGCATTTAATGATTATCCGTGAATAATTGTTTGATTCACTCTAGCATAAGTTATTTCTCGTAGGCCAGGTATTTTTAAGTCTTCCTGAATAAAGGAGATAATTGTTTTTTGATATTTGGTTTGTTTATTTTCTCACAATGATCAAATAACATAATTAAGATCATTCAATAAACTGAAGTTAGCCACCAGTGGCCAAATTCCTTTTGAACCGACTATATGAGATAAGGGCGTACCAACTGTTGTTAGCAATTATTATTACAGGGTCAGAAATATCTATTTACATCATACAAATTTGGCTCTCAAAGAATTACAAAAAAAATAATTAGCTATCTTCATTTTAAGTTAACAATTTATAGATTTTTCAAATTATCAAACCATATCAATATGGGATGGAGATAGACAATATATCTATACATATAATTATATATGTATAGATAGAAATATATGACTCACTGACTAAGTTACGATCAACGTCCAGACCAAACCGCTGCGGGGTTGATTGGGGACTGGAGTTTATATTGAGTTTCCATTAGTTTTCGAAGTAGAGAAAAAAAAACTTTTTGAATTCTTTGTTACAATTGAAGAATCACGTGATTCAGTGTTTCAGAAATGCAACTCCTAAAGGGAGGAGAGAGGGGAAAATGAAATGTATATGGGGGATTGCTGTTCCAAATGAAGGAATCATTTTTAATCTGATTTGGAAAATATGTCCCTATAATAAAGGGGTGAATAGGAATTAGTAAATTTGTAATAGTCGTCGAAACAAAGCATTACTTCCGCTGTCAAATGCCACCCAAACGAGATATCCGCATAACGGGATGAAGGGGTAACGGATTAACAAGAAACGGAATAACGGAGAAACGGGATAACAGAAATAGGGATAACGGGATAACGAGAAGCAAGCAAAGCCACAGGCATAAGGTAGATCGAACAACACAAAAAAATACATTGAAAAAACAACAAAGAGAAATAGTGGGTACCAGCTAGTATATATATATATAATTCGAATGAATGGTCATCCCCAGAAGATGGCAAATGTGAATTTGCCGAAACGTCGTGAAATCGGACCTTTTGAGGACCAAGAACACATAACGCGGACAGAAATTAGAGAAACTATCTATATATATATATATGGGTGGATAGTATTTGCTGACTCTTTTGAAATCACTAATAAATTCAATTATTCAACACTCCCTGACAATTATGTTCTGGCAAGTTCAGATGTCGTCTCCCGTTCTAGCAATGTCTATTTGGATGCTTGTATTAGAGTAATACACAAAAATTGGGATCCTATTAGTAATTATTGTTGCATAAACGAAGTGACATTTTTGGAATTGTTGACTTTCCTTTTCAATAATACATATTTTTCTTTCAATAATAAAATTTATAAACAAACCTTTGGTACTCCAATGGGGGCCTCCATTCAACCAATTTTAGCAGCGTTCGGCATGGATGGTTTGTTAGACAATGTTATTCCAGTTTTTTCTTTCAATCTTAATTTCATAAAAAATACGTTGATGATATTATATCAGCATTACCAAATGATGGTGTGGATGAGATTATCCATGCCGTCAATAGCTATGATCCTCATATCCAGTTCACAATTGAAACTGAGAACAGCGATCATTCCGTACCATTTCTTGATACCAAGCTTATACGGACAACAGAAAACAAGCTACTGGTAGATATCACGAATAATCTATGAAAGTGAACTTAGTGAAACAAATGAAACTAATAGTACTGAAAATCTCAGATCCTGAATTCCATAAACAGAATTTAAACATGCTCTTCACCCTTCTCTTAAAAAATTCACATCCAAAATCTTACTCAATATCATTCTATATAATACGTCATCTCACTCAGAAGTACTAGCCTTAAACAGTAATAACTCGACCATTGTCTCAAACAACAATTAAACTAATACTACCCCTACTCAACCTTTTTTCACTTCATAAAAACAGTTCTATCAATCAGATCAATTTAAAGTTAAAGATGAAACTTCATTACTTTCAATAATATCGAATGTAATTCATAGTATTCCTTGTCATGGTTGCAATAAACAATATAGTGGTCAAACGCAAAGGTCATTATCGAACAGAATAATTTCTCATAAAAGTGACTGCAGATTGCATCTTGAAAGATGTGCTCTGGCAGAACATGTTAATAAATTTGACCACCAGATGAATTACAATTCAGTGAAAGTGCTAGCGATAGAGTCACATACATCTAAGAGAGCATTCTCAGAAATGGCTTCCCAAGAAATCAACTGTATAAATGAGAAACAGATATTAACCATTTGAGTGCGATCTACTCTCATTTATTGTTTAGATATCAATACACATTGACAACAATCAAATAATAGTTATTTTAATATCAGTTGGTACTAATCTAACAATTGGCACCACTGTAATGAATTCCAATGACACCCTCAGGTGTCGTATATATATACTTATATATAAAAGGAACCTAACTTATGCAAGATGTTACATAGGGCTTGGAATATATTTCTTCCTATTTTTTCCCTATGCGATGTAATGGTGTTTTCTGTAAGTACCTAACTGGGCAGCCAAATGCGTGAAGATGTTTATTTCAACGGAATGACTCACACACATACATTTATTTTCACTTCGATTCCAATAATTATTCAAAAAATGAAGGAGCGTTCACGATCTCGTCTATGTTCCGTTCTTAACAGCGGCGGGCATTGCCTTCTTTGCTAAGAACATATTTAAGATATTTCCGAATCAAGATATTATGAGGGTGATAACCATAACGTTAACCAAAACAAACCAGGAGTAATTACCTCAAAAAGGTTGCCGTTGAGTTTCCTCATTGAGGAGTTACAGGCAGTAATTTATAGTGGTTATAAAAATATCAGATTGTTCTCCCTTCCATCATTCTACATGATAAAAGTAATATTGAACCAATCTTTCCCATACATTGAGAATGCATAAAAAACCTCAGTTAGATCCAGATCCATAACAGATATTGACAAATAATTAGAATTAGACTTTGGGTGAAGGATTTGGATGTGTTTCACAGTTGTTGATCAAGCATTCAGTGAAGTTAACTATATGTTATTTTCACCAAAATTAATTTTTATGGTTATAGATTAACCAGAAAGAAATATCTGTTGGTATTGAATGAATTGGTATTTCACTAAATGCAGAACTTTTTCACTGTCAGTCGAACCAAACGAGAACCTCTAACGATTTATCATTTGTCAGTTACGAAACCATGTATGATAAGTAATTTTTTCAAATCGATTTCTTTGTGCTCACAAGAAGCATGAAAAAAATCAATGATGTAGTCTTAAAAATTCTCTGAATCTATTTTCTCACCCATTTGTTTGAAGGGATTGATATTTTTATAAATAGGCTATACCCTCTTGCCATAAAGAATACTTTTTTCAGCCCCTATTTAGTCGATAGAAAAAGATGTGGCTACTTGAATTTGCTGTGCATTCTTATTAATGTTAGTGTTCATTCGTTAAGCTGACATGCTTGAATATTTGAACAATGAATTATACTATAAATATTCATTTATTTCATTCGGCGTATGTGATTGTCGAAGTACAAATAAAACTTACAATTTCAGTAGAAAATCAGCTAACTGTTCATTTCAATCACGAAATAGTGTTCAGATATCAATATTTTGGTAAATATGCGAGTAATGGAGCTGTCAAACTTTTCATTGGTAGCTCGATAAAGTACGTCAAGCCCATTTGTAATGTAAATTCAATAGAACGTCATGAATAATTCTGACTTAAATATTTTGTCAGAGCTCAAAAATGTTCATTGAAATAAATAAATGAAGTATAGAGAAATCCAGTAGCTTTGGGACCTTGGATATCTTAAAAAAATCAATTTTCTCGCGGATACTCTATGATTTCTAGATATGTTCAACCTTTGTTTCAGGGTACAATCCTAGTTGGGAAACGAATGATTCAATCGAAAGATTTTCTTCTCCAGAATGTGTTCACTCTGTATTCGAAATGATAATAACACACATTGTGACGATATCCATTTCAGAGTAGAATTTTCATTCGATCAACATATCATTTTCGAGAAATTGGGTGCTATTATGTAACAATGAATTATCATGCGGTAGGTAAGCGTATACTCGAGGTAGAATTTAAAATGATCTCAGGTCAGTTGATTTCCATTATTTGATTGATTCCATAAAGAACTGTTCGAATTATTCCTAATTGTTCTCAGTAGTTATACACTAGTTGATATGTTGATCAAAATAAAATAAAAAGAATAGCTGGTGGAACTAATGAAGTAATGTGAAATATTTTCAATAACAAATGTTTCTGGGATATTTATAAGAAAATATGGAAGACTTTCGGATAAAAAGTGGATATTATTACTCACGGAGTCTAGATTCTCGCATATCGAACGATATCCACAGTAGAATACTATTACAATATTATTTGTTCACCCTTACTCGTTTTGCCCTCAGATATCTTCCGAACTATATATCTTTGAATAGCCTCTTTTTTCAGAAAAAATGATGTGTACCCTTTTTTAATCGAGGATAGAAAATCTATAGATACATTTTTCCATTCATGTTGAAAACGGTAACATTCTCAATTGATTATATTCTTTCTCACTTCAAACTTGGGGCAACCTTTGATTTTTTAAATTAATACAGGTAATTAATTCCCGTTATCATTAGTCTTTGTGGTCAGCTGCCACACTCAATGTTGCTATAATAATTAGTTTCACTCAAAACATAATATTATATTAAAATCCAATGGATCCTTCCTCAAACAATATTGACAGTGATGATACTAGCAAAGGTAAATGCTGAAAAACACAAATATGCTGCAGTAGCCTTTCTGTATAAATTCCCAATAGAATCAAAATAGTTATCTGATTTTTTTTGGACATGATTAACACAAAGTTGTATACATAATACATTCAATTCTCCAATGGATTAAAATACAAGACTGGGATCGAAGCAACTGGAATATATAAAAAGTTAAACAACGTAACAATAAACAACAATTACTCACAGAGAGGTGGAGAGAAACCAAAACATAGTTGAATAAACTGACAACTGATTACAAATGACTGAATATCAAGATTTTTAAATTTGGGATCAGATCCCCAATAAAAGTCAAAATTCAACATAATCTGCTTGTATTAACTACTACGGCCATGCACTAGCGTTGGAAGATAAAAACAAATTGAAAGATAAACGAACTTCCTCTTGAACATTTTCATAGACAACTGTAACTTGGCCTGACTATACCGGGTGACACAGGATATCGGGCCACCCCTGTAACTTCTGCATTCGTGAACGGATTTTTCTGAAATTCGGTAGAGTTATATAAGCAACCATTTCGTATTTGATCACATAACAATCTAATATGGCGGACTTCCGGTTTTTCTGCAAATGCCAGCAACTTTGTTTTTTCAAATAAAGCACCTTGTATATTTTTACATATTCGAATTCACAGGTCAAAACAAGTACAAACCTTATGTCAAACGTCTTTTTTCTGAAACGATTGAAATTAAAATTGTTTTTTCATTTTACCCCGTGGATAAATGAGATTTGGTCAGAGCTATTCACAATGAGTCGCACATAATAGAGAAACATAATTTTTTCTGAAAAATTATTTAATGTGTCATTTATTGATGAATTAATTCAGTCACATCACATTTTGATCAAACATTTTTTTTTTCAAATGAAACCCCTATGGGCCACCTACCTGTCTCTCTAGAACATTCATTGAGGGAAAAAATGACATCATGTTTGTATTCCGGTGCAGTAACAAATTGTATACATTCAAAAATCTACAACTAGTTCATGAGTTTCCTTGCAGTTCGAATTATTTTTCAACTTAGTAAGCTGTGGAAAACAACATTTCTGAATTTCGTCAACTAATTGTGTTTCGCTGTCATCTTTCATCTCAACTGTCGAAAATTAGTCAACTTCCGGGAATTCGTTTATTAGAAATGTAAAATCAAAATTATAGGTTCACAAGAAGTGAACAAGGTTGATATGTTTTTAATTTACGGAGAATGTCTTGAAAATATCGTTGCCGCTTGTCAGTATACGCTGAATGATACCCACACAGAAGACACCCACAATTAACATTTTTTTTAAATGTGGAGAGAAGATTCTGAAAAGAACCCAACAATGAAGAAGATGATCGTAAGTGAGGACGCAGAAATGAATGTTTTGCTTATGTCGATTTTGATCCATTTTGTCGATTTGATCGATTTTGAATACCAATGCAATGTCAGTCGAGAAAACGCTAGAAAAATTTAAAGAAAACACCATTATCGTGCTCATAAGTTTAACTTACACAATTAGTTGACAAGATTCAGAAAGGTTGTTTTTCACAGCTACTAAGTTGAAAAATTATTCGAACTGCCAGAAAACTCATTAACTAGTTGTAGATTTTTCAATTTATACAATTTGTTACCGCACCGAAATACAAAAATGCAATGTCAGTCGAGAAAACGCTAGAATTTTTTTAAAAAAACACCATTATCGGTCATAATTAACTTACAAATTAGTTGACAATTTCAAAATTTTTTTCCACAGCTTACTAAGTTGAAAAATAAACTCAGAAAAACTAGTTGTAGATTTTTGAATTTATACAATTTGTTACTGCACCGAAATACAAAAATGATATGTAGTTTTTTTCCTTAATGAATGTTCCCATAGAGGTTTCATTTGAAAAAATCAATTTTTGATCAAATTGTGATGTGACTGAATTGATTAACCATTAATGACACAAAAAATAATTTTTCAGAAGAAATTAGGTTTTTCTGTTATTTGCTACTCATTGTGAATAGCTTTGACCAAATCTCATTTATCCACGAGGTAAAATAAAAAACAATTTTAATTTCAATTGTTCAAAAAAATTACATTTGTCGTAAGGGTTTGGACTTGTTTTGACCTGTTGAACTTGAATATGTAGAAATAAACAGGGTGTTCCAGTTGAAAAAACAAAGTTACTGTCATTTCCAGAAAAACCGGAAGTGCGTCATATTGGATTGTAATGTGATCAAATCCAAAATGGTTGCTTATTTAACTGTACCAAATTCCAGAAAAATATGTTTACGAATGCAGAAGTTACAGGGGTGGCTTGATATCCTGTATCACCCGGTATGCTAATCATCCCCAGAAATACTTTGAGTATGGGCTACTATTTTCGTACAGATATATAATACTTGACAGTGAGTGAAGTCAAATAATAAATAAAAATAAGTTCAGAAACTAAAACCCGACTACTGAAAAATCACGCTCTAAAAATTATGAAACAAGAAAATATTCTCATCAGAAATTGTTATGTACAAACTATTCAATATTTATCGTTTATTGAATAAACAACTTACACGTAATATATTTCAATGTATTTAGGACATATTCATAGGGATGTTCAGAGGATAGCCGTGGTCGTATGCCACTTTGGCCCTGATCGCTTACTATTCTTAGAATGTATTGTTTCGTTAGGGTAGATGTACATGCACATGCTATCCTCTCATAGGTGATATCTGTGGGCCACTGCACTGGACAATGTATGCCTTCCTAGGCTTGTGTACCAACTTCTAGCCACTGATAAACAACGAGTCAGTGGAATTATATACGCCGTGAGACCAATCATGCTTGAGATGGCACAAACCTCACTTCTGTGCATCGAGCACTCCAAGCCAGGTTCGTCAAGTCTCGCGCCGTGAAACGCCTGCTTAACATCCTCGGATCATTTTCAATTAGCGGGAGCCACCTGAACCCCCTTCAAATGAACATCCTGAGACGTTGTGCCATTTTGTCTGGATAGTGTATGTTTTCCCATAAATATTCGCGTTGACATATTGTTAAGTGTGTTCCGTTTTGACGTCCAAAGGTGATATTTTTCTTGTTCAAAAGTCACGAGCAAGTGAACTAGTAGAACGCATTACTAAGACATTACAGTTTCAATGCCTAAGTTTCGTAACTCTAGGATTTTATATTTAAACACACCTTTTATTGGAGCCCTGAAGAAGGCGAAAATTTCTTCGAAACGTAGGTCTTGAGTAATGCGTTTTACTAGTCCACTTTCTCGTGGCTTTTGAACAAGAAAAATATTGTTTAAATGTTGTTTCAGTCGTGATTCAATTGGAATCTTTTTAAAAAAATCAGTTTGTTTTGTACTTCAAGTCTGAATTGTTTGATATCGTGGTTTTCGTTGATACATTTCAAAATCAAATCCAATATACAACATTTTCATCAAAGCATGGTGTGACACATCAGAAATAACCGTTTTTACACATGTTATTTTCGATAAATTGGTTTTATTATGTAATAATGAAACATCATGTTGTACATACATGAAAGGAATAGACTTCTCGTAATGACTCTGGAAGTCGCCTCACTATAATTTGGATTTAATAAACAACCATTGGTGGCTTAAAACGTTGTTAGGATTTTTAGAAGATCCTAATCTTTGTTACAGTTTTCATTACATTGCGCCTTCGCCTGCTTGTTCAGCTTGGACACGTACAATTATGAGGAATGGTAATGGTTTTTAATAAAATTTAATGACCAGACAACAGGCAGCGGAATCGAGAAATTATCGTGAATTTCTATCAGCTAGAAATCAGTCGAGCGATTATGAACACTGAAAAACCCAATGAAAAGAATTGAGTTGTCTTTTTCTATCATGATGAAGCATGTTTCCTAGGTTCAAACTGGCAAAAACTTTGGAGGTTCAAACGTATGCGACGGAATATGGCGCTGAAATCCAGAATATTCCGTATTTCTGACAAAAAAAATTTATTTCCGAAAAATGAGATTGCCAAAGCCCGGTTGTTCACGCCCGTATGCACCGTAGGCTAATTTCGCGGATTAGTTACAGAAACCTGGATTAGATTATTGTTTATTATGCACCGGAAGAAAAATCTGGTTTAAGCTTTATATTTTCTAATCGGTCAACAAAGCGTGGTTTAGCAAATGACGTCTATTTTATTTTGACACCGATTTTTCGAGTGTTGAGTTTTTTTGCAAGTTTTTCATTATTTCGGGATAAAATGGGGGACGAAATATTCATTGATGATGACGAAATATTCATTGATGATATCATCAACTTTGGTTTTCCTCGCAGAGTCTACGAAAGGAGTGATTATTTCGACTCAAATTGTTGTTTACCTAGGTAGGTACCTACCTGTTGTTTATTTTCAACAAGTTTCTTCCTCAATTCTTTTTTTTTATTTTCGAAGAGCCTTTTTAACTTTTCGACGGTCCTATAGCAGAGTATAGGTGCAGTGCTGTTGAATTCTTCCGTTACTCGCTTCCAAGCTTGGGATTTATCATCATTGGAAACTTTGTTTGTTTTTTTGTCTTCGATGATATTAGCATGTTTCAAAAGTACCCTCATGAGACTCTGCTTTTCTCCCGGGGAAAGATTGGGGATTTTTTTTTGTGTTTTCACCACCAGTCATTTTGAAAATGAAAAATCGAAACTGACAATTTTGTCGTTTCATCATCTCCAACTATAATCTAATCTTGCGATACCAACGTTGTCAGATTTCCAATCTGGATTATTTGATCTGCTGACGGTGCATAGCTACGGCCCAAAGATTACAAAAACGGGATTAGGGAACTAGAATTAGAATTGACAAACGGTGCATTCAGGCGTCAGTAGTTCAATATCGGTTTATGAGATAAACACAGTTTAACAATGGTTTTAGTTAATCTCACGGATTCGGGGGTTTAAGGAGATAATTCATCGATTCTAACATATTTGATTGAAATTTCAATAGATATTGACTATTCTGAAAATTATTATTCTGTTAAGTATTATTGTTCTATACCCTACTGCAAAGATGTTCGAAGACATAACAGACTGAAGATTATTTGAAGTTTTTTATATTATTGCCTCAAGAAGAAAGAGACCCGCATGTAGACAACGTAAAAACCATTTGGAAGAATGGACACAGAAATTATTTTTGAATAGCTTTCGCTTGCCAAAAGAAATTGTCCGCAACTATCAAAAATCACTCCTTGAATGACTACAAAGGCAAAATCGTAACAAAAAATAATCCTTCCAATCAGAAATCAAATCTTGATTTTCATACAGAAACGTTTGTCATAAAAAACTGAAATAAAATCATCACAATTGCAAAATTAAAAACTACATGATCTGTTCTCAAGAATCTCTAACAAATGTTGATATACTGTTGATTGATGGATTATGTTTCAATGATATTCTTTGTTTATATAGGTATCTCAATATTCAATCATATTGGTTTTTTCTAGATTCTACTCCTGCTTCTGTAGTTCCAAGAAAAATTGGTGTTTTTCTCTCAAGTGTATAAACTTTAACTTGAGTTCTTCTTCAAATGATCATTTTTGTAAATCTACAAGATCTGCTTTGGAAAGAGCCCAAGTACAAATTTTCTTTTCATTGTTAAGGTATTATTTCTTCTTTTTAAGACCTCCGCAGATGGAATTGTATTCATTAGTTATTATGGCCCACGCCTTCAATTTTTGCGAATTATTAACTGCGTTCGTTTTTTTTACATTCTACAATTATTTGGTATTTTTCTACCAGTGAAATGAGAATATTTTCCTCACCTTCATTGAAATTATGAGTCCTTCTTTTATTCACTTCCAATTTATAGAATAACCTTTTTTCTCGATCAATTGTTCTGTATACCATTGACAAAACTATGAATTATTAGGTTAATGTTTCTGAACGGTCCGAATGATTGTACAAGCGTAAATATTTGTTGCCAACATATGAAAACAACGAATTGAAGAATCCAGGATTAATTTCTCATCGAAAAATGCATAACATTCTAATCCGAATTTAGATAATCAAGGGTTCAAACTCGCATTGAACAACCGGCCCTAAGTGTGATAATCGGGAAAAAAGAGGTAGATTCAAGACGAGGAAGTACCTCCTGAATATTTGAATAAATTTTGTCTGTAAATCTGTTGATTGAGAAAATGTCAGGAAATTATTTATTTTTATCTCTTTGCCTGACAATATATTGCTCTTATGTATGAATTTTCCTGCCCATGCATTATAATCTGATCAACAAGTTCAAAATGGTGTAATTATTGATAAAGGTCCTACAAATATGAGCGATAGCTGATTGGATTCGGAATGTCGTGTAGAAAAATGTATGTCGATGATTTTACAGCACATACAAAATTGCAATTGTTATTAATATATTAAGAGGAAAATTTAGGCATTTAGTTTTCCGCTAATAATTTGAAAACTATTAATAATAAAAAAATTGAAAAAAGATTCTTAGGGAGGAAGAAATTTCCAATAAGTCCCGGAATTCTATCTCCATTATTTATAATTTTAATTTAACGCCGAAAATAGGGCTCCGCGCGGCAGTTACGGTATGGGCGAACCGCCGCTGAAGACAATATACCACATTAAATAATTTTGTATAGTATTGAATATCAATTTAAACATCTGAAAAAAGTATGCTGTCATCTAAACACTGGAAATAATAAATTCCCGTTGGAAAAAATTTTTATGTTGAGTTTTCATAAAGTTTTACAATTGTCAATTAACAAGTTTTTTCCGACCTCCGTTTTCACAAATGGCGACATAAAAGTTTAAATAATTGATTATAAAGTTTTTGCTCTTTGGAGCCTTTCTTATATATACAATACATGTAAACTATGTCGGAAAAATGGAAATAAATATTGATTGATTGATACCGGGTGACACAGGATATCGGGCCACCCCTGTAACTTCTGCATTCGTAAACGGATTTTTCTGAAATTTGGTATAGTTATATAAGCAACCATTTCGGATTTGATCACATTACAATCCAATATGGCGGATTTCAGGTTTTTCTGGAAATGCCAGTAACTTTGTTTTTTTCAAATGGAACACACTGTATATTTTTACATATTCAAGTTCAACACGTCAAAACGAGTCCAAACCTCATGTCGAATGTTATTTTTTCAGAATAATTGAAATTAAAATTGTTTTTTTACCTCGTGGATAAATTAGATTTGGTCGATGAGTCGCAAATAACAGAAAACCCTGTTTTTTTCTGAAAAATCATTTTATGTGTCATTTATTGATGAATCAATCCAGTCACATCACATTTTGATCAAAAAATTTTTTTTTCAATAACCATGGCCACTACCTGTCTCTAGAACATTCTTGGAAAAATATCATTTGTACGGTAACAAATTGTATACATTCAAATCTACAACTAGTTCAGATTTCTTTGACTTCGAATAATTTCAACTAAGTGTTGGAAATTCGATTTTAACAATTGTGTTTTGTCATCTTTCATCTCAACTCTCGAAAATTAGTTAACTTCCGAGAATTAGTTAAGTAGAAATGTAAAATCAAAATTATAGGTTTACAAGAAGTGAACAGGTTGATATGTTATTAATTTACGGAGAATGTCTTTAAACCAGTGTCGCCGCTGTCAGTTATACGCTGAACGATACCCACAGAGAAAAGAACCCAACAATGGAGAAGATGATCGTGAGTGAGGAGGCAGAAATGAACGTTTTGCTTATGTTGATTTTGATCCAACCGCTTCGACGCGGGAATTGGAATACCAATGCAATGTAAGTCGAGAAAACGCTAGAAGAATTTTAAAAAAACACCATTATCGTGCTTATAAGTATAACTTACACAATTAGTTGACAAGATTCAGAAATGTTGTTTTCCACAGCTTACTAAGTTGAAAAATTATTCCAACTGCAAAGAAACTCATGAACTAGTTGTAGATTTTTGAATTTATACAATGTTACTGCACCGAAATACAAAAATGATATGTCATTTATTTTTTTTCTCAATGAATGTTCTAGAGACAGGTAGGTGGCCCATAGGGGTTTCATTTGAAAACAATAAATTTTTGATCAAAATGTGTTGTGACTGAATTGATTTATCAATAAATGACACAAAAATATTTTTTTAGAAAAAATTTAATTTTTGACATATGGTTGAACTTTTTTTTTTGTTTGGCTTGGACATTTCGTCATTCGGCCAGACACAAGTAGAATATTATTAAAACACGTCGAGGACCAACCTCGATTGCGAGCTCAAATTCTAACATTTAATTCCTTAATTAAATAGAAAATTTCTGCCTAGGAGAAATCCAAATCACGATGATCATTTATGAGGTATACCCTATGTAATGGAAAGAATCATCCCAAATCGAAGAACCATAAAAGTTTTTTGCTCATAGAATCGGTTAACGGACCAAATTCAGAGGTGAGATCAATTTTTTTGCTACCCTTAGGGGTGGATTTCATCTTTAAACTCCAAATGGGACCAACTTCCAAGTACACCCTATCCACTGAAAAAAGAATTATCGGAATCGGACGTCTCAGTAAAAAGGTATGCGTGATCATACATAAAAAAAATATACGCGTCGACTAGAAAACTTCCATCTTTTGGTTTCGCGTTATAATTTAAAAATTAAGCGAAATACAACTGGAAGTGAAAATAAAATAAACCTTCTTAGTCTCAATAATTAAGCTCCTAAACTAATGTAAGTAACTAATTTTGAGTCGGCGCCAAACGAACAATCAACGAAGATCATTCAATTACTTCAAAAAAATTATCAGAATGTCACCGCGCAACTCGATGCCATCATTTTACGCCTTACCTAAATCTTTTGCTTGTTTGTTTGGCGCCGACTCAAAATTAGTTACTTATATTAGTTTATTGAGACTGAAAAGGGTTATTTTATTTTTTACTTTTCAGTTCCGTATTTCGTCGGTTCAATTTTTTATTAAAAAGTTATTATTTTTCAATTTTATGTGGCTAAAAAAGAATCATCCAAATCGGATTACCCAGTACAAAGTTATGTCTGATAGAAACGGTTAATGGACTAACATTCAGAGGGTGAACGATCGTTAATGGGCCAAAATTCAGAGGGTCAACGATCAATATCCTCCATTTTGCTACCCTTAGGGGTGGCATTTTTTTTTCAATTTGAGATGGGACCAACTTTGAAGTACACCCTATCCATTGAAAAAACATCGAAATCGGACTACTCTATGGAAAGATATGCTTGGTATGTTGGCTGAAATCTACTAATTACTACCTTCTTAATTTTTGATCACTTCCAAAATACTCACTTACCTAGCTTACTTCAACTATTGACTGTTGAATAATATGATTATCTACTTTAACTATTCATTGTTATATAATATAAATTATTTTTGAAAGTTCTGGTTAGTTGATTTCATCACTTTGTATATAATTCCGTCCTTTCATAGAATGTAATTATTATTGTGACGGATGTAGGAGGATCTGTCAATGTCAACTACATATGTGTGCCACTGTTCACAAGTGAAAAATCAATCATCCTCCATTTTTCTACCCATAGGGGTGGATCATTTCATTTCAAATTGGAATATGATCAACTATGAGGTATACCCTATCTGATAAAAAATAATCATCCAAATCGAAGATCCCAGTACAAAGTTATGCCTGATAGAATCGCTTAACGGACCAGAATTCAGAGGGTGAGTGATCAATATCCTTCATTTTGCTACCCTTAGGGCTGGATTTCATCCCTAAAATTCAAATGGGACCAACTTCGAAACACACCCTATCCACTGAGAAAAGCATTATCGGAATCGGACGTCTCAGTAAAAAGTTATGCGTGATCATACATAAAAAAAATTATAAAAAAAAATTAAATATACGCGTCGACTAGAGAACCTCCTCCTTTTTGGTTTCGTCGGTTGAAAATACGGATAACTTGAACCAGGTTGCATACCTTTCTTTCATCTGATTTGAAATATTATTTATAATTCACAGATTTTTTTTTTTGCCAATTCCAAAACAATACACAATTACAGAAAAAAATCCTTGCCCTCTATACCTTTGTTTTGTCGTTTCCAATATATTATTCATATTATCATTTAGAGATCAAATCTTTAAGTTTGCAATATCAAATTTGACCAGTAAATTTTATAAATTTTCGACAAAACCAGTTTCCCCGGTTCTAGGTTAGGTTATCAAGGAGACTTGCCATGTTCGTTGAAAAAATGTCATGCCATGCTCATTAAAAAATGTCGTTTGGTATTTTATTATTTATTTATTCAAAATTAATCCAGATTTCTTGTTATACAGTAATTTTATATAGAGGGTCATTAGTCAGTCAGTATCACGTGAGTGGAGAAATTTAACCATGAAATGATTTCAAAAATGAGATCACTGCCTACCATAATAAAAACATAAATACATATATCTTCTTGATCTTCAGATATTCTGACGTCCCAGTGAATTCGGAATATCAATTTCTATGAAATCCAGACTCATCCTATCTCCATTTATTTTGAAAGTTTTGTTAGTGAAAATTTGTAATAGAATAGATGTAATATTATTGAGGAAAATTTTAAAAGAGGGCAACAAATGTTTGAAATTTCTTTCGACTACTTTGTCTTCTATATGTGATATTCTTTATTGAGACACATAAAATTCGAAATATGTTGTATTTCGAAATAAACAAAACACTTCCGACAATATTCCCTCTCATATCGTTTTGTATAAATGGGTTTTCTGAATAAAGAGAAGTTACAAAATAAAACATCATATGAAGGAATATGTAATGAGCCGGATATTTCTCTTGTCTTGGTGATTCCTAGACAAAATCTATTGAACGACATGAATCTATAAATGTGATTTCAAATGACTGGAATTTGCATAAAACCCACATGTCAAGTGTTGTATAACAAAGGGATTACAATACATCCTTGTTCATGTTTATTAATGATTTACCGAGTGCATTCATTTTTTATGCCTTCAATAGTTATCACAGAGTGAATTATACGCCTCAAATAATAACATTGAGAATATTTTGAATTCATGGATGGAGATTTTTTTCCCAAATAAACAAATATAAACTCAATTGCCTCATTTACTCTGGTAAGCTATATTTTTCCTAAACATATTTAACCCGCTGGTAATCACCATCTCGAAATTTGACATGCCAATCCATAATAATTGCAAGTACAAGTGCAATAAATAGTTCTACCAAAAATAGTGTCCGATTTTTTCCGTACACAAAATAGTAACGCTAATTGATATCTTTATTCTAGAGACTGCCTGTCTGCTACATAAAAACAGTGGAAGGTTCACTTCACTCCAAGATAGAGAGAAAGAAAAAACTCTCAATTCCTACTTCTTCCCTGACGAGAGAATCTCTGATTTACAGAAGTAAGCAGGCATACAATCATTTACCCAAGGGAATTACAAGCATAAATGATATGAAGCATTCCAAAAAGAATATTAAGAAACTTCTCAAAGGGAAATGTTTTTATACCTTAGAGAAATACTTTGCATATGAATTCTAGACTTTCCATTGTATAAGATCTGGATGGTAATTTTTTTTTTGAATTTCTTTGCATGTTGTCGGTCAATAGTCATTATATAAGTGTTGTTCGTCTTTTATAGCATTGAGAAATGAAGTGCATAAAGTACACAAAGTCGTATTCACAAAGGATTCAATATAAATTGAAACACAGGCGAAATACAACTACTTTCCTAGCAAATACCATGGAGAACGTTGAATGATATTCACCTAACAATCCATGCTAACTTCCAAATAAATGGATATTGTTCGCAAATGTTTCTTTCTGATAAGCTCGATTATGTTTAATGTATGTCGTGTCCGCCTAACCAATCCGCATACCGGTTTCAGGCTTTTTGGCCCTCATCAGTACGGAGTAGTCACCAGCCAGAGATCTGGAGAGCTCTGGCCGAAGCGAGACACAACATAAATAAAATCACCATCAAGCTTACAACATCTTCAGGTGCGTCGGAAAAGATAACTTTTAACCGGCGGCACCTAGTGACAGAAAGAAACACTGCATACATTTCTCCTACCTCGATAGGATTCTAAATGAAAGATTCCTTCTCAGTAGGAGTGGCTTAGTTGCCCGACTGGCATATATTTGAAGAAAGAAGAAGCCAAGTGAAGGGGGATAATATAAGAAATGAAGTGCATAAAGTACACAAAGTCGTCTTCACAAAGGATTCAAAATGGATTGAAACACAATTGGTAGACCACAGGCGAAACACAACTACTTTCCTAGCAATAACCCGCAGAACGTTGAATGATATTAACCTGACAATCCATGCAAACTTCCATATACATGGATATTGTTCGCAAATGTTCCTTTCTGATGAGCTCGATTATGTTCAATTTATGTCGTGTCCGCCTAACAATCCGCATACCGGTTCATTGGAAGTTGTATGGAAGTTTGCATGGATTGTCAGGTGAATATCATTCAACGTTCTGTGTGGTATTTGCTAGGAAAGTAGTTGTTTTTCACCTGCGGTCTACCAATTGTGTTTCATTTTATATTGAATCCTTGGGAAGAGACTTTGTTATTTATGCACTTCATTTTTTATTCTTTTCCAAAAAAAATTCTCTAGTCGACCCGTATATTTTATCCCCCTTCACTTGGCTTTCTCTTTCTTTTTATAGCATTAATTGATTTTATTTTGGCTATCAACTTTTCACAACACTTAGAAAAAATGAGTATGTATGTGGCGTACCTATTGTGTTGATTTTCATTTGGACTTTTTCGACAAAATATTACGATTTAAGACAATAAAGCATATCTATCTATCTATCAATACAAGTTGTTCACTCCAACCAATCTGGAATATAACAAAGTTTCTAGACACCACAATGGGACTTATTTCTCAACTGAATGAAACAAGATTAAAAATTTGGTTCAAAAATACTCTGCATCAATATTTCGCTTTAGTTTAAAGAGAGGCCAAATCGGTTGAGTAGTTTCCAAATTGCGGCTGTTGAAAGATTGAAAAAAATTATCAATCTTTCAATATTGGCCAACTGTACAACACCACGGGTAACAGACCAGTTCTAAGTTTGCAAACGATTAATACATAAAAAAACCTTCACACACCAAGAATAATAAAATTATTGTTGAACATAATAAAATACTTCGGTCACCTATGTCTGAGGAAGTCGCGTCAATAATGAAATCAGAAAGTTTTGCGTGAGAAATTTTCAATCTCCCAAGCAGCGTCAGAGAAAACCGATAAATATCTACAAATCTGATACTTCTCGTAGAATGGTATACCATGACAAAAATTCATACGGAGATATATAATTTACCCATACTTCCCCAGTCCATGTGTGTGGTTAAGTAGATCTATTGACAAATTATCAAATATCGAATAATTATTCCTTCGTAACTGGCTTGTTATTCTTAGCACTAACAAGTGGTTATTGGCAATAATAACAGGCTGTTTCAGCCGATATCAGCTAATAATGATATGGGTATGTGATTGAAAATTATGAAAGTGTGAATTGTGTACGATTTATTATGAACACCTTTGAATTGCTCTATGTATGCAGTATTATTGTTCAATAGTTTCGAAATATGGAATAACTACTTTCGTATAAAAATAGTTCATTATATATTCCATTGACTGTAAAAAATTGATTGTTTTCAAAATCAGATTTTCTATATAACAGTTGCACGTTCTTCATTCAAAATTATTGAAAATACATTCAGATTTCTTCTTATCAGGAAATGTGCATTTTCTGCTCCAACACAAAATCCAGGCATTGGTTGTAATGATCATTCAAGTCTTTCTATCTGAAAGCCAATTATATTCCTTTTTTTATCATTTGTAAGTATTTTGCACTTTCAGGTAGATTTCGTGAAAATTCTTATTGCGGATGTCACCACTTCACGACGATATTTTCGCCGATGGGCATCCATAAATTGACACTAAGGATATAGTCAATCCTTTTTGTGGCATGTATACCTGTTAGTTTCATTATCTGTTTACTTATTTCCAAATCTACACATTTCACAAAATGAAATCTTGAAGTACAAGTTCTGTATGCTTAGGTACTGCAGGATCCCGAATTTTTACTTATTCGGTTGAACTTTGAAGTTTCACATCGACGCGATTTAAAAACACACAAAAAGTGGGGTTATTTTTAAAAGAAGCAAAAAAAATTTCAAACAGTTATTTGCAATCTTTTAGGCCTAGATGGCACTTATGCAAAATTTGAAATATCTATCTAAAATAATTGAGAATTGAATTTTTTTCTAAATATGTTTTGTTGATTAAAAAACGCTGATTTTTCATTTAGTCAATAAAATAGAACCTTCGAGGTTCGTTTCCAAATACTACATCAAAATTTAAAAAACTGATTTTTACTATGACTCTTGATGTTGCAATGGTTCATTTCTAACTTCGTAAAAAAAATTATATCTTTATAAATTTAAAGAGTCACAATAGCAGGGGCGGCTTGAGGCCGGGTGACCCGGGTGACTTCTCAGGGCGAGGTGTCTAGAAAGCGCCAAAAGTTCAAACATAAAAAATAATTATCTCTTTACAACGATTATTACGAAGTATTCGGTGCTCGAATTATAGAAAATCGAGCGACTGCAATGGAAGTATTTTTTTCCAATTTTTTCTCCGTCGTGGTAATTTTTTATTTGAAGGGGGCGCCAAATTACCCTCTCGCCCGGGTGAAAATTTTACCTTGAGGCGGCACTGCACAATAGACCAATTTTCGCGACCGCAATCTAGTTTTGTGAAAAAAGAAGGAAAACAATAGGTATTCCGCAGTACAACGTGGAAACTTGAGAATTTCTACTTTAGCACATACTTCACTTTTTTTATTTCCTCAAAAAAATTCTCGTTTTTATTTCCGCCAAATAAATTATATTTTTTAAATAAAGTAAAAACGGAAGTCTTTTTTTTATTTAGTAACCATTGTAATGATCAATCTAAAATATCACTCGACACTCTAGAAACAAAAATATCATTCTACATATCCTCCTTCGAGCTCAGGACATAAAATTGTCATGGATGATATTTCTCTAAGTTTTCGAAAATAAAGTCAAATTGGCCTTGAAATGAACAATATTATGTTTACGCTCGAATGATAGATTGGTAAATGTCAAAGTTAAAAATATGTCCTGACAAAATAATGTTACGGATCTGGGGTCCATTTATTGAAACTCCTAAACAACTATTTATTTTCTTTTTTATTTCACTGAAACATAACTCAATAGTATACTCTAACAATACATTGCTTGTTCACAATTACAATGCCCAACAATATTCACAGGACTATCTTCTGACTGACTCAGGTGTCGCATATTACCCGCTTATATAGCACGACCGCAGCTTCTGCAATAGTGGCGATCGGGAATGTTCCATAACTGCATCGTTAACGACCGATTTTCTCCTCGCATTTTGGTTGTAAGCAGCACAAGGGTGGACTCAGGGTATTTTCAGTGTGTTTCGTAACACTGCCTCCCTCTTATTTTGATCGTCCGATCAAAAGTCCTTGGTTCACCATGTAGGGCTTCAGTTCATCGAGGTGAACAAACTTCATCTCAGTCCTAGGAATACACTGGATTCTGTAAACCAATGTCGTTGATCCTCTTCTTTACCCGTACGGTCCTTCCCAAAACGGAGTTAGTTTGGGGGATCACACCTTTCTTCCGCCGTGGGTTGTACAGCCAAACCTGGTCACCTTCTTTGAATCATCCTGAATCAACTTTAAATCAAAACGTGCTTTCATCCTGCCACTGGCAAGTATCAACCACCTTCGAGCTTTTTCATAGATCTTCAGCAGGCTATCTATCAGTTTATCTTCTTAGTCGTGTACGTCTACCTCTCGGGTGCCTGGTGATCTGAACACCAAGTCACAGGGCAATCGGAGTTCCGTTCCGAAAATAATGCAAGCCGGAGTAAGCTTGGTTGAGTCATGGACGGCTGCTCTGTATGCCATTAGAAATAGTGGAAGGTGTCTGTCCCAGTTCTTTTGATGGTTTTTCACTACCTTGGAAAGATGCTCTTCTACAGTACGATTCAATCTTTCAACCGTGCCATCTGACTGGGGGTGGAGCGCCGTGGTTCTGGTTTCGTTGATATCCACCAGGTCGCAAACATTCTTGAATAATTCCGACTCGAAATTCCTTCCTTGGCCGAAATGTAGCTTCATCAAAATGTAGCTTCATCAAAATGTAGCTTCCTGGTCTGAAATGGCATAGCCTTTCACCCATTTTCTGAAATAGTACATGGCAACCAACGAGGGTATATTTGTTGCCATCATCCATCACAGGAAAGGGCCCACCTACATGAATGGCAATTCCCTCGAATGGTGCGCCTACGTTGTATTCTTTCATCTCACTCCTGGACCTTGTCTTGAGATCTTCAGTGGCACCAGCTTCCTACATCGTCTCGACATTGAACTCATTGAAACTTCTGCCTGATCTTGTCTAAGATCTTATTGACTCCCAGATGTCCAGCTGATTTTCCTTCGTGAATTTCTTTCAAGAATTCACTTATCCTCTTCCTGGGAAAAACCAATTTGGAAATTAACGACCTCTCATCAGCTGATTCCCATACCCATTTGAATTATGCTTTTTTCACAACCAGGGAATACCAGTGTGCCCACATTGCCTTGAAAAAGGGATCTCTGTTCGAAATATCTTCCCAGAAGGGTCTGCCGGTTCCATCCTCTGTCCAATGTAGAAAGTCCCCAATGTTGGATCGGTTTCCTGGTCCTGTCTCATGTGTGCGGTGGTTTATTTGTCTCGTGCGTCTTATATCTGTGACTCCTTCGTGGGACGTGAGTTTGCTCGGATACGTTCTTCTACAGATGATATCTGCACTTCCATTTGATTGTTCTAGGTGATGTTGGGTATTAGCATGATGCTGGTTAGTATTTTTCTTGATTGACGGATTGTCAATAATTCTCCTAACTCTGTTGACCTGAGAAGCTTCGCTGTTACTAGCCAGTGTGTTTTCCGATGTATCGTCCTATTTTTCCAAAGGCTATAATAGGGAAGATATCCGTGGTACAATTTTTCATTGAAACTTGTAAGGGTTGGTAAGACAACTAAGAATGCGCTCAAAAACACTTTCAATAAATCACCTATCTACCCATTAAGTTAATTTATTTGCATATTCATTGATCATTTTTAAGCTCATAAATGAAATATCTATACCAGTGAAATAACTCTATTCATTGAGAATATGTTTTTTTCTGCTCTTGTCATAGAAATCTCTTGAAGTAGTGCGTCCGTAAAACATTTGAGGAATAATGTTTGGAAAGAACGCTCGAAGGCATCGAATTTTATTTTTATTCGGGCATTCTTTCAAATTTAATTAATACATACAGAATGATTCGTGTAGGAGAAATGACATCATTGGTATTTCTTCAATGGCAACTCCATTTTTCATTACGGAATGTGAAAAGGTGATTATGAGTATATAAAAATAAAATAGGAAAAACTATGTTGAAATATGAAAATACTGAATTCAATGGCAATGATAGCTCCAAACAACGATCAAATTGAATGTTCAAATTGTGCACCATTTGCTATCTGACTATTCCCATTACTTGACAGTAGCCATAGCGACCAGAATTTTGTTTTTATTGCTGAATAGTCTCTGTGAAGTTATTTCTTTGAAAATACATTTAATTTCATTTCATTTCTTTGTCGATACATTGTTGAGTAGTAACTTTGTTATTTCGTGGAAAATGATTGAATTGAATGAATGAGAAAGATTTGAAATTCTTTGCATGATATGATTTGGAGACAGAATGCGCACCCAAAGAGAAGTAGTTGAATTGTTCAATGCAACTCATCCTGATCGGCAACCTATTGACCAAAGCATGGTGAGCAAAGTTGAGTCAAAATACCGTGATCTTCCTAAATCTGGTCGACCCTCACCACCAGAAGACGATCAGCTTAATGTTGTGTTGGCAGTGCATGGAAATCATTACACAATACCCAACCAATTGGCTTCTGATTTCAATATGGCAGCGTCTACTGTCCACAAATTTATGAGAAAAGCAAAGCACCATCCTTATAAGGTTCGCCTCATCCATGAACTGAATGAAGACGAATTTGATCGGCGAAATCAATTCTGCGAATAACTGCAACAGCTATGCAATAATGATAATAATTTTGTAAACAATATAATTTTTTCCGACGAGGCTACGTTTGTTTTGAACGGCCACGTCAATAGGCAAAATAGTCGTTATTGAACTAGCGAAAATCCCCCATGGATGATTGAGTATCACACTCAAAATCCACAGAAAGTGAATGTATGGTGTGACATAGTCGACTGCACGAATAGCTTTGTATCCAGATCTAGAGGAACCTGATCTTCCGAGAACTGATTTATTTTTCCAACAAGATGGTGGATCTCCCCATTATGCAACAGCTGTCCGCGACTATTTAGATGTGGTGTTTCTGAATGGTTGGATAGGGAGGAGGGGACCGATTGAGTGGCCAGCTAGATCTCCAGATTTGACACCACTTGATTACTTCTTGTGGGGATACTTAAAGAGTTGAGTGTATGTTGATAGTCCGGATAATTTAAAAGATTTAAAAGCAAGAATTCGTCCCGAGATACAATGTATACCTCCTGACGTTATTGACAATGTTCAAAAAGAATTTATTTATCGTCTTGGCTACTGTCAGATAGCAAACAGTGCACAATTTGAACATTTAATTTGATCGTTGTTTGAAGCTATCATTGCCATGAAATTTAGTATTTTCATATTTCAAAAGAATTTTTCTTATTTTATTTTCAATTCACCCATACTCATAATCACCTTCTCACATTCCGTAATGAAAAATAGAGTTGCTATTGAAAAAATACCGATGACGTCATTTCTCCTACCCGAATCATTCTCTATGTAATAATTAAATTTGAAAGAATGCCCACATGAAAATGAAATTCGACGGCTTCGAGCGTTCTTTCCAAAAATTATTCCTTTTATTTTTTACGAATGTATACACTTCTTTACGAGAGCACTGAATTTAACGGAAGCACTGTATACACACCCAATGTGTGATATATTTTTGAAATCAGCTTTCCATTGAGATTTCAAAAACTGAATAATATATAGGGTATTTTATTTGAAAAAATTGTCGCGGACGTAATTAGTCAAACGTGAATAACCCTGTATTATTAATTTTTCCTTATAAATGTGTCAAATTGATATTAAAAATGGACCTGTTTCAGGAGGTTCCTCAGAAATGGATAGTTTGGCTAAAAATGAATTTATTCAGTACTTCACGAAAGCACCGTATATTGAGCTTGGCTTATTATAAACAAGAGAAAACCAATGTTTGGATTTCAACTATCTGTGTATACCTGTTAAATGAATTAGTAGTACTCACTGAAAACTAAGACCCTCTATTATACTACGACCTACATAATTTTAAATGTGTTCATTGTTATTGGGAACATCGTCCGTGTGAAGAAGACAAGTGAATAAGTTTTCCATTATAATTAGAAATCAAGTGTTAGATCCGTGAAACCAGTAGAAGTATCCAAATATCACTAATAAGTGTATGTGTATGTTTTCATTATTCGTGGAAGTATTCTGTAGTCAGAGCATATCCGTAAAATCTAAATTTAGTTTGTACCGGGTGTCCTAACAATCATGATACACCATATTTTATATTAAATTTATTATTTAGATAATTTCATTAAAATTCGTAACGGGAAGATTTGTTATTAAGAAATAAATGGAAAAATAAATTATTTTTTTTCCCTAGGCTTATCTGTTCTAGCCTAGGAGAAAAGTGTATTCTACAGTTTGAACAATTTTTTCTGACAACCCACTCTTTACATCAGGACAAACCTGTTTGACATAGGATGAAATAGTTAATGCAATAGCTCTTCGAGGACACCCGTTTTCTCTGAATTCGGGATTGATAGATACACCTTAGTCCTTGGAAAGATCATTCTAATGAATTCTCAGATGACTTACAAAATTTCTGATCACTCAAATAGCAATTTTCTGTCTCTTTTCAAATCATACGGAGATATTTGGGGGGTTGCTGAATGAAAACACACGATAAATAATTTTTTTAAATCCCTGTAGGCATGATGGAAAATGCAACTTTTCTCGAATCTTGCCACCCATAATTGTCATCTTAGGAAATTTCTCTAAATTAACTGAGCTTTCAGTGGCAATATAATAAAAATAATGATTTATTTGATAAACTTCTAAGGGGGAGATAACGTACTCACCCCTCACTATACATATAGTTATTCTTTCATCAATACATAACTTTCGCTCTGCCTGCGTTGGAGAGAATAACTTTTCTCTATTATTATGAGTTTAATAATGAACTCAAGGATATGAGACTTTGGGGGTAAAAGGCATATGTTTTGTTCCTTGCTTCTTTATTTATTTAACTTTTAACAATCTGCGTAAGACAGATATGTGTTAGTCGTTGTTCAGTATTGCACAGTGAGGATCATGTCATCACTTGAGGTTGCCTATAATTTAAAAAAATCATTCAATTGCACTTTAAATGCAAAAATCATATTCTCCTCAAATCTATGGCATGAGTTCAATTGTCGTTTCATCACTTAATTTTATTTTTTCAATTGACTTGAGAATTACTCGAATTGAATGAAATTAACTCCATCACACTTATAATATTTTCTTCTCGTGGAATTTTATATATATATATATATATATATACATATATATATATATATATATTTATATTTATATCAACACTGGGGAATAACGGGGATCTTCAGTGAGCACAAGTGTTGAAATATGAGAAACTCTTTAATACTTTGGACCGAGCTTTCGTTTCAATTTTGAGGCTTCTTCAGGGTCCTAAAATGTAATTCATATATTCAGCTTATATGAGCCAGAATAACTTATGACACACAGGTAACAAAAATATATTTCAATGAAAACTATTTAAAAAATATTTTACTCTCACATATTTCTCTGTTTGGAGTACCGATACTTCCCAATATTATTGCTCCCAAAAGGTAGTTGCAGCTAGATATATCCTTAAACAATAGTGCATGAATATTCACTTCATGGAGTATTTGATCAAAACGATGGAAAATTTACAATACAAATTCAAATGTAGGCAAAATTTTAACGAAAAATAATTGTCACAAGAATAGAAGTTCTTTATGGTATGAACAATGTTCTGCTCGGATTCTGATCTTAACTAGATACCAGAAAAAAGTTTGTTGAATTTGTTTCATTTTTTCTATCTCCCTGTATACTAGTTACAGCAGGGAATTATTCAAATATTATTGGAATATGCATTTTCGAAGCAATTTATATTATGTTATTCCTGGGTCCACCATGGTGATTACAAATATATGAATATATATATATATATATATATATATATATATATATATATATGTATATATAGGTACTTTTTTGCCTCTTCAATTGTGGTATAATAATATAACATATACTATTCATCTAAAAAACTAAACTGAGAACATCGCAATACTATCTAGGACACCCATAATTCCATTTATTACAATTTTAGAAGTGCGAGCTTCCTGAAATTGATTCTCGTATCACCATGTGGTTTCAGTTAAGAACGTTTATAGGGAATAATAAAGGTAGCAATTCCAGTTGAGTACATGTAAAAACTAGTTCACACATGAAAAACATTATTCTGATAATGACATAATGTATTATTTTCTTGAATGTGAATTCATAAAAAAAGTGGGTAATTTCAAATTTCTTCGCGGCACTTTCATCTCAATAATTGATTTATTGACCCACTTCAATATACGAACCACACAGAACAAAATAGATTGAAAATCACCTCAACGAGAACGAAAGACCGCTCATCATGTAATTTTGATAACTACGTTTTGTCACGCATGAAAAATTCCAAATTAATGATTTCGAAGAAAGTACAATGAACTATTATTTTAGGAATATGATCAATATCCACAGTCTAGGATAGTTCAGTTGCTTTTTATCGTTGCGTAACTCTATTGTTTTCTACGTGATGTACCGTCATGCCGACAAAACTATTCCATTGTTATGAAAATGACTGAATTTTTTTGTATTCCTGGTATAGATTTGAAATCGAAAATATCGTAATTGATCACTTCCAGTTCCACTGGAAAAAACAACTTTTTTCGGAGAAAACCATTTTTCTTAGTGATTTCCAGATATAGGTGGATTTGTAACATGATGATTTCCAAAATTCAAAATTTGTCTATATGTGTAATAGAGATATATTCTATTTAAAACAATAACACAGTTATCGTGTGGTTATAATAGGTAATCCTATACAAATGCATATTTTCATTATTATAGTCATGAGTGGAAGATGTTGCTACGTGAAATATACAAAAAAACAATAATCGTTGAAATAAAATGAATTCAAATTCAAAAAGAAATATTTTTACAATACAGATTTTTTGACAAAATGAATTTATTTTAATTTTGAGTATTTTTACAAGGAATAATTCCAGTTGAATATCCATTCTTAGTTGGACAAGGATGGAGTTTATCATTCACCCCTGATAACATATAATAGGATTTGCGCTTTGATCGAATATGCCGACCTTACGTGGATATTTATTCTTTTACTTCAAATGTAACTTTGCCTATTTTTGTTTAAAAACAAATTTCAGTATACTAACCAATTGTTATGCCGACTATAATATAGTTCCAAAATGTCGAATGTTGGTTTGTTATTCAATTTGAGTACTTCAGTTGAGTAATGAACTTATTATACCACCAATGATATAATGAATGCTGAACAATCATTAAAATACAATAAATTAAAATTCAAAAAGTCATATTTTGACAATTCAGATTTTTTGTCAAGAAGATATTATAATTTTAAGTATAACAGACAATCTTAGTTATGTGGGATTTTCTGTTGCTATGTCGACAAGGATATAAATGTTCGGTTTTATTTCGAAACACAAGCAAAAAACTGGTGATATAATTGATAATAAACTTCATGATTTTATTTTCGCAAATGTTGTCATAAAACACTTTTCTCACATTTATTTCGACAAATTCTTGGAGCTCGGTGGAATTCTGCACCTTATCAGTTTTTATATATCGCACCCCAGGGTTGCATTGTTTTCGTTGCACTCATTTAACAACCTATTTTTTCAAAACGCCAAAATGTACCTTTTTACAATCTACCGAATAACACTTCCGCAGATAGACTTTGGGAAAACACTTTTTCGTTATAGTTTTTTATACAATTTTTTTCATATTTTGGCCCATATAAATAGGTTTTCGATTATAATCAGTTTCTTATATCATCATACTCATTATTAGAATGGTATTGGTTCATAAAATCTGAATATGCTGAATTCCAACAGATTGGTGATAGTAAGAGTTAATCACTAATACAACTTCAATTTCACGCATCTAGCTTTGCAAACTTGGCCGTCTTGTATACCGCTCGAATTCAATTCATCGTTGGTATGGTTGGCTCATTAGTTGACTGACAAAGACGCAAATTTGTAATCGTGATAACGATCTCTGTCTCTCGTATTCACGAAATTCCCATTGTCCTTGCGATGTTTTCGCCCCAAACCATAACGAAATTCAGATAGCGAACAGGAAACAATACACAATTTGTTTTTCGAAAACTATTTATATCAAGGCTCTCAGGTACCGACCTAGAATAAAATTGATTGAATCACTCACTAATAAGATGAAATACCATTCAACGTACTTTTATAATAGCTGTTATCCGTAAGAACCGTATAACTAAAATTATTAAAAGGAATTTAAATCATTTTATTCGGGTATATATCGATTATATACGAAACATTTTCCTAAAAAACATGAAGATAATATCCGTATGTGTGTGTTTATATCTGCGTGTATATAACCGTTTGGCCAAAAATTGATATCAACGAGTCTTTGAATCAATATCTTTGTTTAAATTTCAAAAATTAGATGAATATGAAGATTCTACATAATATTTTCTGGTATCTCTGTATATTAAAATAATAGATTTTTTTCTTGAATATAATTTCTAGTATAGATAGTAACCGTTAAAATAAGGAAAAATCCGGAATATGGGATCGGAAAGCTAAGTATTTTGTTTATTCCAAAAACTAATTCTAGAGAAAGAGAGAGAGGAGAGACAGAAATCATTTATTAAGCTAAGAGCTAACATACAAATAAGAAATATGTAGTACAAAAAAATATCCTAAAGCTAATTTTAAGAGTTCGAAACAAACAAATAAATTTTAACTTTACAAATTAAAAAAAAAACTATCACTACAAAACATGATAAATACATATATTTCACATTAGATAAGTAAGCAGAGTAGTTTTGTTTACAGTCACAATTCGTTATGTTAGCAATTTAAAAGATGCTCTTTCAATCTATTAGTAAATACTTGAACGTTTCTGATCTGTAATTAGTTCAGTCACTCCTTTATCGTATTTATTTTGTCTGGTTTTCATAATTTGTCTGGTATTATAATTGTGAATATCTTTCCTGAACCGAATATTCTCGCTCAAATAAGTCGGACGTAAATTATTTGAAATCTTATATATAGAAACCAATGTGTGAAATCGAATGTATTCCTCGACTGAAAGCCAATTTAATGTCCTTTGCATCAATGAAATGTTAGTGTATTTAGAACTTTTCAGAATAAATCTCATACAGCGATTTTATAATATTTGAAGTTTTTTCACGTCTGTACTAATACACATCTACAAAATTGTGGCACAATAATCAAAATTCCGTTTTATAATTGAGTTATATATAACTTGCCTAGCATATAAGGTTTAATCCTTACTCACACGATATGCAAAACCAATCTTTTTTAAATCTTTCACACACCTTTTTGCAATCCTGAGTCAAAAATTCACAAAGCTGGTAGTTTTAACCCCCTGAAATTAAATTTGATTTTTACAAGGGCATTCTCGATGCCAGAAACAGACTCGACAAATCCATATTCCATTAAATTGATTTCAATATGATTTTTCATATAACACATTTTCATGAAACTATGTGATTTTCTTAATTTTAATGAACAGAAACTGATATCACAAAGGCCCTTGCATACAAATGAATATAATTTTAGGTGGATCAAGGAGGTGAAAATTATTCCAACATTCCTTTACAAATTTTCTTATTTTTCATTTGACTGGAAATTATGAAAAAAATCAAGATTGTTATCTAAAAAACCGAATCTGATAAAATCAAAATTAACATTCGAAATAAAAGCTTCTGGAATTGCATTAAAATTTTCAGCCTCAATAACTCCAGTGTTCAATAATAATCTCTACAAAACACATTTCAGTTTAAATGGGTTGATTGCTGTTGCCAGAATTGTAAACAGTGCATCAAAAATAGCTGAAATTTGTATATATACAGTGTGTTTCACTTCTCATGGAAACACCCCCGTATCTTCCGTAACTATTGGGGTAGAATTCTGAACTTTTCACGATCCTTAGAAACACCAAGGATGAGTTTAAATTCTGGGGTTGGCCTGAGTGACATACAATGCGCGCCAAGGGCAATGGATATACCAATTTTTGCGAAAAATAATATTAGAGGGCAAGATAGGCACAAAATTCTTACGGATTCGTGATCAGGATATCAACTTCAGTAACAATCCATATGTTCAATGAAAAATTTTCAATTCTGAAAAATCCGAATTTGTCTCACTTCTTATGGCAACACCCCCGTATCTTCTGTAAATATTAGAGTTGAATTCTGAAATTCCCACGATCGTTAGATATTCCGAAATTGAGTCTTCAATCTCTTCTGGGGTTGAACTGAGTGACATACTCTGCGCGCCAGGGTGATGGATATACCGATTTTTGTGAAAAATTATATCAAAGTTCAAGATAGGCTCATTTCCACGATCGTTAGATATACCAAAATCTCTTCTGGGGTTAACCTGAGTGACATACTGCGCGCCAGGGGCAATGGATATTTAGACTCATCGTCGATATATCTAACGATCGAGAAAATTTCAGAATTCCACTCCAATAATTACGGAAGATGTTTTTATGAGAAGTGAGACAAATTCGGATTTTTCAGAACTGAAGATTTTTCTGCGAACGTCGTTCAGGCGCTTTTAATGATAATTGACAAAACAACAAACCACAAAATATTGAAAGTTTTCTGTTGAAATAATGGTACAACAAGATTCAACAACGCCCCGAAATCCAACTAATGTTGGTAACGAAACACAAGCATGGTGAAACCAAGATTCAAATGTTTTTAATGTTTTTAATAAATTTTACTGAAGATGCCCCCGAACGAGGGCAAAACGTCTAAATAAATGTAATTTTCTTCTCATTTTAATACAATCGAATCTGAAACCCGAGAAAACTCCAAAAATACAATCACCAAGATTCAAGAACCTACTATACCCAATATATATATATATATATATATATATATATATATACGGAAGAAATTTGATGGACGTAGCCCTCAAAGAGAATCGTTAAACGTAGATACGAGTTTCGGGCAATCGGCCTTCATCAGTACGGTGAAGAAGTGCAAGGATGAACAACACTTGGTAAAAAACGACAAATCAGCGGAGTCAACAAACAGAAGCAGCAGCACATTTGTGGTTTCGGTTAGCAGACCCTGCATTCCAACAACCAACGTCACCACGGAGGCAGCTATAGCTACCTGCGTGACATCCGAGTCCAGGATTATAGATATCAATGGGAAGAATATCGAGGGGACTGGTAAACAAAACAGAAAAAAAATGTAATGGACATAGCCCTCAAAGAGAATCGTTAACCGTAGACACGTGTTTCGGGCTCTCGGCCCTCATCAGTACGGTGAAGAAGTGCAAGGATGAACAATACTTGATAAAAAACGACAAATCAGCGGAGTCAACAAAAAGAAGCCAGCAGCACATTTGTGGTTTCGGTTAGCAGACCCTGTATTCCAACAACCAACGTCACCACGGAGGCAGTTATAGCTACCTGCGTGACATCTGAGTCCAGGATTATAGATATCAATGGAAAGAATATCGAGGGGACTGGTAAACAAAACAGAAAAAAAATTAATGGACATAGCCCTCAAAGACAATCGTTAACCGTAGACACGTGTTCGGGCTCTCGGCCCTCATCAGTACGGTGAAGAAGTGCAAGGATGAACAACACTTTGTAAAAAACGACAAATCAGCGGAGTCAACAAACAGAAGCCATCCGCACATTTGTGGTTTCCGTTAGCAGACCCCCAGGGCAACAACACGTGTCCACGGTTATCGATTCTCTTTGAGGGCTATGTCCATTAAATTTATTCCGTTTTGTTTACCAGTCCCCTCGATATTCTTTCCATTCATATACATATATATATATATATATATATATATATATATATATATATATATATATATATATATATATATATATATATATAATCAAAAATAGGGATTCAAAATAATTCATTTTTATAAAAATTAGTTTTCAGTTCAAAATTTCAATATTTGTAATTTAAGTCGGAAGAAAAAGCGCTGCTTGACTTCTTTATAGGCATGCGCTAACCAAATGGTTTTACATATGTGAAAATACCGGCTGGATTTCCAGCTTCCATTCCTTTTAAAACCTTAGAATTGTTAAACTGTAATTGTCTGTTTGTTCGAGCAGCACGCAAAAACTACTGGATGAAAGCTTAAAACAAGTATGTACTTCATCTCACTTCGATGACGGGAGCAATAAAATGTTTTCTCGCAACCACATGAAATCAATATGAGCTGAGCTCTTATTTCAAGTTTATTATTATTATTATTTTTCCGTTGTTTATACATAGGGATAAAGGGAATACGGGATAACGGGATAACGGATAACGAGATAACGGGATAACGGGATAACGGGATAACGGGATAACGGGATAACGGGATAACGGGATAACGGGATAACGGGATAACGGGATAACGGGATTACGGGATTACGGAAAGGATTACGGGATAAGGGATTACGGGATAACGGGATAACGGGATAACTGGATAACGGGATAACGGGATAATGGGATAACGGGATAACGGGGTTACGGGAAACTTGATAACGAGAAGAAGGCTAAACGGGGTAAAGTGATAACGGGATAACGGAAAGCGGAAGAAGCCATTGGCATCAGCCATATGTTACAACACAAAGAAAAATATAGTCGCGGGTACCAGCTAGTATACCGGGTGTTTCTAAAAAGTGGCTCACCCTATAACTTTTTGTTTCTACAAATAAACAAGTCAAATTTGGTGTGTATGTATAGTACATGAATATGCACTTTTTGTTGTCTAGCACTTCAGGTTTGACCGGAAATGGCCCTTACTGTCTTATTTTGAATGGGACACCTGGTATATTTTCACTTATTTCAATAGAAAATCACATTGTGGGTACAATGACACCCAATTTGTGATTTTTTGGCACATTTATCATCCTAAAATTTTCAATTTTCAATTTTCAATCTGAAGTGTCATGAATGAGTTTAATCTGGTAATTTTCGATGAAGTTGCCAGGGAAAAATAGTTTCGAACAAGTTTTATTTTTATTTGTTTTATGGTTCATTTAATGTTTACAAAATCGTAATTATGATGTTTACTCATTTTTTTGTAATAGAAGAGAGGTGGGTCATTACCATATCCGAAATGGGCATCTTGTTACGAACAATTTGATACCACACAATCGATATTTTGAATAAACGTTCAATAACATAAGTCCTAATAACATAAGAATTGAACTAACTAATGACCATATAATGACAATGTATAATGATGTCAAATTGTCAAAGTGACATAATAAATCATAAGGTACCTTATGTGATTATCATTAAAAATGTACCAGTAACTACCTAATTACCTCGGTATTTTGAAAACTTGCCAAAACGTGACTATAAAATCTGATAAACTTATTGATCTAAATGTTCAGAATGACCACCATGCTGATCTTGGCAAAAATGCAATTATTTCTATTGTTGCCATCACTACGTTTCGTAGTTGCTCTGCTGTAGTTCTATTAATAGCTGCTCGTACTTTAATTTCTAATTCCTCCCGTGTAGCTGATGGGGTATTATACACCTCATTTTATTTATCGTACCCCATAGGAAAAAATCTAAGGGCGTTAGGTTCGACGTCTACTCAAAAAATGAATTTACATTAAAACACTTTAAATTAAATAAACAAAATTCTCCATACGGATGAAAGCCTGATTTCACATCGCAGAGCAATTTACCTCACGGATGTGGTGTTCTCTAACTAACTAATAACAGTACGTCAATTTATTCATCATCACAATGAATTGATTTCGGTTTCCATATTCGGCCTCATTTCGAAGTTTTTGTAGCATTTTTGGGAAATAATGAGGAATAGGTCTGTTGGGTAATTTTTCCGCATAAAGCCGCGCTCCAACAATGGCTTTTTTTTGCTTCACCGTAAATTAATAACATGTACATTTTTTCATTTCGACTGTAATTTTCCATTTCCTAATTTGTAATAACGAACTGTTTAACAAAAATAGTTATTGTTTCTTAAGAATTTCTGCCAGAACTGACAAATTTGATTTCATATCATAACAATTGTTTTTTTATTACTTTCCAAAGCCTCCACATTTTTTTCACTATGATGACGGTTGATGGATAAACTATCAGAGCGTTTGGACAGGTTATGGTACTGGATATTTATTCCAAATATCGATTGTGTGGTATCAAATTGTTCGTAACAAGATGCCCCTTTCAGATATGGTAATGAGCCACCTTTGTTCTATTTGAAAAAATTTAGTAAACATTATAATTACTATTTTGTAAACTTTAAATGAACCAGTAAAGCAAATGAAAAGTTAAACACGATCCAAACTATTTTTCCCTGGTACCTTGATCCAAAATTAACCGTTTTAACACATTCATGACACTCTTGATTGGAAATAAAAAATTTAAAATTTTAGGATGATGAATGCCAGGAAGTGACAAATCTGGTGTCATTGTACTCACAATTTGATATTCTATTGAAATAATTAAGAATATACCGGGTGTACCATTTGAAATAAGAAAGTAAGGGTCATTTCCGGTCAAACCTGGAGTAGTAGAAAGCAGTGGAATACGCAAAAAAATGCATTATACCTACTCACCAAATTTCACTTGTTTATCTGTGAAAACAAAAAAGTTATAGGGGTATAGATACGATGAGTGTGCCATATCTCAAACACTAATGAACTTTTTCCTGATTTTGAGAACTACCATCTTAGTGTGAATTTGTAAGATATTTTTAAACACCATGTAAACTAATGATAGATGAAGTAAGTGATGTTAAATGGGGTTATTAATTAATGGAAATTCCTCCGAAATATGAACAGCAACACCGTTAACTCAGAGTAATGGCTAGAAGAGTGAGAAAGTGTTTGTGAAATCTCAAACCGTTTATTTTTATGTCGACTGGAGATACTGATATACTGCGGATTTTAATGGTCCCCACCCACTGTTAACTTTTGAACTGTTCGACATAGATCAATGAAAAATATTATTGAATGATATCACCGATACTACTTTTTGAAATGAAACAAATTGTGATTGCCCGATAGATGGCGCGGGGGGCACATCAACTTGAATATTTCAAATAGCATGTGACCCCCTGGCACATCGTTGAAAAAATTATTCGATTCTTTTTTCAACTATCCTATTTTTGAATTTCATTCAAACGTTTTTTCACAATATGCATTTAAAATGTCAAATATACGTGCGGATCTGAATGGTACCGTTACCTCAATAACTTTTGAACGGTTTGATGTGAAACAATGAGACATGAAATTTATTGAATTGAACATTTCGAAAGGCATAAGGGTCGATTTGCACATCGTTGAAAGGGTAATTTAGTTTTTCTTTCAACTATGGTTGTTCTACGGAATCACAATTGCGAGTGCGGCTTCTTATAGCCTTCTCCCCTTCTTCCCTCACTGTTAACTTTTGAACGCTTCGACATAGAACAACGGGACCAAAACTATTTTGACTGATATCACCAATACTACTCTTCAAAATAGAAGATATTTAAAAAATTTCAAATTGCAAAATTTTCAAATATTGTTACACTTGACATTTTAAATGAATATTGTGAAAAGATGTACTAACGTAATAGAAAAAAAAAAAAGAATTGTTGAAAAGATAATTTCGTTATCCTTTCAACGATGTGCCACTTGACCCAACCATGCTTTTTGTCATTTTTAAGTTGATCCTCCCAACCGAAAATTTTGCCGAATCCTCTGTTGATTCTAAGGTAGGGTTCTTCAACGAGCACAGGACCGCCATCTTAACGTCCCCTCCGAATGACGGCATATCCATCGTCTTATCTCGTGCTCATTGATAAGACGCCTGCAGCTGCGAATAAGCTACCACGCTACAGTTGTTAGGGCATTTCAACGCGCACCATCCATGTCAGATGGTTACCATCCAAGTACTTAACACGCCCGAGCTTGGCTCAGATATCGATAAGACTCTCGATAAACTGAGAATTGGCGTTCTCATAAGCACTTTCATAGCATAACTGTGAGCAACCCGTTCTACATCCTTATTCGATTTCAATATCAACATCATATTCCGCATATGAATCCATTATCAACCTTAATGTACGCTGTCAAACTGACAGCAACAACAAATATCTGCTTATTTGCTAGGGACCGATGCTTAGCAACCGGTAATGGACGAGGTATTGCATTTTTCGACAACAAATAAATTAGGATATCTACTTCAATCACTAAGTGCTCACCAATCTAGAAAACTGGGAAATTTTCTACAGTAAAAATCACTAATTATATGAATATATATATATATATATATAAATATATATATATACACATATATGTATATATGTGTATATATGTATATATATATATATATATATATATATATATAGGGGATAGGAGAAATTTGTTACGAATCCAAGAGAGCCCACCATCCGCAAACAGCAGTTTCATGGTTTCTCAATCATCAGGATGGCTTGTGGTCTCTTTCAAATTCGTATCAAATATCTCATAGTGCTAATACCTACCGGCAAGTACAAAAATGTGAAGAGCATCAAATTATAGATAGTGACACCTTCAATCTGTGTGTTGAAGCTTAGACCTGTTATCGTGGAATTTAAATGACACGAAATTTCGTGCACATTACCAACAGATGTCAGCATAGGCCAATCCACGACACCAATAGTCGTACTCCTAGTGCGTTCTGAGTAACGCAAAACAAATAACGTGAATAAGAGAAATTTGTTACGAATCCAAGAGAGCCCACCATCCGCAAACAGCTGCTGGCGGATGGTGGGCTCTCTTGGATTCGTAACAAATTTCTTCTATTCTCGTTATTTGTTTTGCGTTACTCAGAACGCACTAGGAGTACGACTATGTGTCGTGATTACTATGCTGACATCTTTTGGTGACCTAATAATGTGCACGAAATTTCGTGTCATTAAAATTCCACGATAACAGGTCTAAGCTTCAACACACAGATTATAGGTGTCAATTTGTTAATTTGATGCTCTTTAAATATATATATATATATATATATATATGTATATATATATACCATAATGAATCTACATCATAATATGCTTTCGAATCTTAGTTACCGTAGACTTCCATAGGTTGAACAGTCCACTCAATCGATGCCGATTTCAATTTGGATAATGGGTATTGAATACAAATTGCTGATATTTTTTCGGAATATCTGCAAAAAAGTGAGAGGTGACCTCCTTAGTTGTAGTAGTAATATGAATACAAATTTATCTCTTCCATCTTTCAGAATATCCAAGAGATGATATTGCTGTCTAGCCGAAACCAAATTGATTCACACTTTAAATTAATTTATTTTTTGTCGACCGCTTCATTAAAACGTATACATGGGAACTGGAATTTTTATGATATTTCATCAGAGTTAATTCGTTTCCAATGTGAGGATGAATCAATATATTGAAAGTTCCATTAACGGACGGTGTTCTTGTGAATTAATACGTAAAGCTTCTTGGGTGCATGGAATTCATAGGCATTCAAAATTCACCTACTGTCTTTTTTATTTGACTAACTAGATCCAAACAAACATAATGAGTGAAATTTATATCAATTACAATTTAGCACTGGTGGATTTTATGTTATATTACAACAGATTTTCAATAAGAGAAACATTAAAAATAATTCAGGCAACGTGTAATGGTATGTTATTATTGCCCAGGTAACTTGAATTAATAAAAAGTTGGGGTTGGAAAAAGAGGACAGAGGTATACCGTACAGTCTATCTTAACTCACTACCTGTTTATTTGTGGCGTTTGGAGAATAACGCTTCACTCTGAACCAACTTAGACTTACTCTAAGTAACTGTTAATTTATTCGTGTAAAATATGGAATTTTCGAAATAAATCTGTATTTATAAAAGAACAAGAAGTATTTATGAATTTTGTTGATTTTTGGGAATTTGGTTCGTGTATTGAAAGTTAGGATTCTTCAACTGTGTACTTCAATTCATTTCCAACGTTTCGACCGGGTTTGCAGTCTTCCTCAGGGTTTACTTCAGCTACAAATATATTGTTTGTTGAGATTGTCACATAATGTGTAAGATGTTCGAAGTTCTTAAGGTTAACAATTTTGTGGACTCGCCTAAAAAAGTTGACAACAAATATATTTAGCTAGACCATCCCTTATAACTGGTGATTTTTTTCTCTTCTCCATGATGAAGCACAATGTATCAATATGTATGTATATCTATATCTATGTTGGGTCCCATGCAATGACCCAAAATGTAACAAAATATATATCGGACAAACATCCCAATATTTGGAAAACCGCGTAAAATCCCATAAATATGCGAAAACCGCGTCCACAGCTCTGAAAAACCATAAAGAAATACAAACCATAAATTTAACTACACAGAAACCAAAACTCTAACCACCGAATACAAAACCAAAAAAAGAGAATTTCTTGAAATGATTCACATAAAAAACCGAACAGCATAAATAACCGTACTGACATCACGAACTGAACAAAATTTGTCATAACTTTATTTAAACAAGCCACCACACCACCTATCACGCCATCTTCCTAAAAATTAACGTATTCCGAACAGCATAGAAACTAGCGATATTCAACCTACTCAACAGTAAAACAGAACCCTGGCCCACCCGAATACAAAAACCTTGTCGATATAGTTTCCTCATCATTAGTAGTGTAAGAAGAAGAGAAAAAAATCACCAATTAAAAATGATGGTCTAGCTAAATATTTTTTGTTGTCAACTTTTTTAGGTGTGTCCACAAAATTGTTAACCTTACGAAATTTGAACATCTTACACATTATGTGACAATGTCAACAAACCCTGAAGAAGACTGCAAACCCAGTCAAAACGTTGGAAATGAACTCTCAATACAGGTACCAAATTCCCAAGAATCAACAAAATTCATATATATATATATATATATATATATATATTGTTATGTTTAGATGTACGTTGAATATTTAAAGAGTTGAAATAAGAATAATAAATTTTAAGAAAACCATAAATAAAAAATGTTCGTATTTAGTAATTTTTTTTTATCGTTTTTCTGAAACCTTGTATAATGTTAATCGATACCTATGTTTGAAATAAACATGTTTTACCATTACAAGCAGTTGGCATAATTTAAAAAAAAATTTAAATCAAAAGTTACGAATATATTTTTGAGCACAAGCAGATACAAAATGTTAAAAGTTCGCACATTCTGTATGTGAAATTGGATCTGAACACAATAGTCAATGAGATACCAGGAAAGATCTTGATGCAAAATTAGGAATTTTGAAAATATGAAAAGCAGAAACGTCAAAAGAATGATTTTTACATGTTTTGTATATAGTATGTAAGGTAGTTAGAAATGTTTCGTAAATAAAAACTGTCAAAAAGGTGAAATAATGAAAAGTGCAACAAAAAGGTGCGTTAAAATCGAAAATTCGAGAAAGAAAACAAAATGTGTTGGTATCAAGGGGAGAAATCAACAAGCTGAAAAATGATTTTTGGAGAACCGAATGAAGAAAATTTAAAATTTGAAAAATCAATCAATATATATCAGAAAAACAGTTATTTGCCAAGACAATATGGGAAGTACTATCAATAACAATAGCAGATAAAAGATCCCAGATGCACTGTTAATCTTACCTTTTTCCATTGGAGATTTATCAGTACGAGGCGAAGTCACAGTCAACAAAGGTGCTGCAGTTTCCAAGAACGGGAGAAATCCGAAACACTGAACGTCATTACAAGAAGTCACAGGTATTTTTGAAACCATAAAAAGTTACTGCAGTGCAATTGAAGTAAAACTTTTGAAGAACCTTTTTTGTTAGAACTCTTCATAAATTACTATATTGACCACATAACCTATAAAACTAGGTTAAATTTCATTTTTAGTATCAAATAACTTCACAGTTCCTGTATATGTTTGCTATGAAGCACTAATCAGGTTATTTATCGCAGAATAGGTAGTAGTGAGTTTTCCTGAATAAAGGAAATTATTGTTTTGATGAATTTCTGCATTATTTTCAATGTTTGAGCAACAATGAATTGCCATTTTCAAGGACGACCAGAGGGCTCTACAGTAGAACCGACTTCTGAGATTCCATAGGCGTACCGATTGAGTTAGCTGAGGTGAAGTAAATGAGGTAAGAGAGTATATGGAAAAAAGGTAAAATGCATGGCCGGAGATATTAAATATTTATATGGGTATTCATTTGTCAATATATATCAAATTGAATTTCAAAGGGCAACTAGCTAAAAGATTTTGAAAATAGTAAAAATATTAGAAAAAAGTCAAACAAAAAAATATATATATTATATATATATATATATTGTTATGATGTCTGGTTGTGGAAAGTAAATAAACAAATATAAAATAAAATAAAAACGACCGCAATCAACGCATCATAAATATAAATATATTTTTATATGAATATAATCAACATCATATATTGCAAAAGTCAATGCTCAGGAATGCTTTATAAGACTCTATCAAACAGGGAAGAACCACATTGGTGAAATATAATTTTGTAACCTTTTCAGTTACATCACATAAATTCACGCGGATTCGATGCTCAATGGCAAACAATATGAACGCTTGACGAAATGAGCTAGATTCCACTTAAATCGCCAAGAATCCAGTCTGACGAAAATGCATCATTATTAGATAACCCTACAAAGGGTAAGAGAAGACACAAAAATCACGAGAACAAATGAAAATATTATAGAAAAATACCAAAAATTACCAGAAAAAGGCTCTCTGGAGGAAACATCAAATAAAGAAGATGAACATTCTGCAGAGAACTGTACAAAAGCACCATCTCCTGGTTATATGTTGTTGTATCTGATCTTCAACCTAATAGGGCTTCTTCCATGGCCGGCCGACATGCTATTCTTTACCTTTCCGTTTACCTTCATATTTTCAATTCTAAAAAGTAGTAACGTATCTGGGCAGATTAACTGAATGGTCTTTATAATATCGTATACTAATATTATGGTTTTAGGAAAAAACAGATTATAGGAAGAAACATATTAATACCTATTTTAATTAACGTATGGAAATATTGAGTGTATATTTTTCTTATATTATATTCATATACAACAACATTCCTACAATCACGGTAATAGAGTCGGTGAATATCATATTTTCAGTTGCAGATATGATCAGATGCTTATGTAACATGCTAAAAAAAATATGTTTTCGCTCCAAAACAATTAATCAAGATCATAATTTGTTTCTATTAATTCTATGCTGATCAAGGCAACCTTGACTTCTTATTGTTAAACACTTTTGAGAGTAAGTAATTGTTCTTGACCTCTCTTTTTGAAAGCTGAACCCAATATTGAGTCAGTTAAATTGATTGTTATTGCAGTTTCTATGATGACTGGTTCGACAGAGTTGAATAAATATCACGTGATAGGTCATATGTTGTTTCTGAGCGTGGAATGGCGGAACGGAAGCATTCTGAGATCATTCACGTCATTTTTTCAGATACTATTTTACTTAGAAAGTTGAAATTTGACAAAGTAATCAGGCCTACCAATCTGCTCATACAGTTAGAACTCTATATATATATATATATATAGAAGGAGGGTGTCTCTTGACTGGACTAGTTGAAAATAACTGAAGTTTGGAAAACACAAAAGCAACTTTTATGTTTTCTTTGAGGTTGCAGTCAATAGGAAATGGCCAATGTAAAGGGAGACTACATGTTTAATCCCATTATTCGACGATAGACTCATGGCGGGCGATTTGAATATATATATTTATATATATATATATATATATATATATATATATATATATATATATATATATATTTAGATAGATAGATAGATAGATTCATGGCGGGCGATTTTATATATATATATATATATATATATATATATATATATATATATATATATTTCTCCGTAGATTTTCGCGGATATAATGTGTTCTTCACCGACACAATATAGTGATATATAATTTCTAATTCAATATAGAGTAACGTGCATCACTATTAAATATCGAAAATTTATTGAAAAAAGGTTGCATTAAAGATATTCCCAGTTATCAGTTCATCTACAGTACTAATTCAATACTCTTAATATGAGCCACTCAATGGAAATTATCGACAATAATTTTGTAAATTACTAAATCAGCATAAATTGCTTGAAAGCATTAACTGATCTAAAAATCTTGGATGACAAAAACGTAATGAGATAATCAATAACCACAAAATAAATATTTAATTAGACTTGGTAGGTAGGTGTTCTAACTGATGTGGGAATTTTTCAATTGCAAAAACTTGAAAATATTTTCAATATTATAGTAATTCATTACTCATAGTTAATAAAAATCGATTCCTTAGCACGCCACTGTTAATAACGGCTATGACGTTTTAGTTAATTGATCATACTTTAAGAAGAAATGTTCTGAACTATATTAAAAAATCATATGGTTCAAGATTTTGACCTGTCATATATATAATATATATATATATATATATATATATATATATATATATATATATATATATATATATATTATATATATATATTACCCTGAATATTTTAAAACTAAAATTGTTTTGGAGATGATTCAATCAACATATTTTAGTACTAGGAATAACGTGAAAATAAATAACATAAGGAATAACTTTTACAGTAGAAGCCATTATACCAAATGCTTCCATATAATGAATATTTCAAATTCAGTAATAATGATAACGCAACCTTGAAGATCCCATCTTCAAAAATATTAAGAACATCTCTAATTATTAATTCAGTAACGGAATGTTTTGAGAAGTTGAGTTTTATAGTAGATTGGTGCTGTATTTTATAAAAAGGTCGTGTCGTCTGGGGAAAAGACTGAGATTGAATTGATTCAAAAGATGAATCATATATGGTACGTTTTTTGTTTTGATGACAATAAAACTACTGATGCACGCTTGCAGATTTGCTGTTGCTTCCAAACAGTTTATATTTTGTCCAATTGCAAAATGAAATTCAGGAACTCTTTTAAGCTAGAATTAGAAATAGCTAATATTTTCCAAAGCACAGAACTGCGCCGACTGCCATTCGTTAGGCCCTGTCCTGTAATCGATGTCATTCTTAAGGTTATTTCTTAAATCAAAATTTGTGGTATAAAGTGACATCTTTTTGTAATTTATTCTTATTGTTACTGCTATCACTAAACCGAAGTAGACTAAATTAATCTTCAATTATTCCTATAAACGTAGCCTAATATAAACGTACCGTTCGGAAGAGGCACTTCTCTATCCTACTATTTTCGACTGCTCTGCTGGGTTAAGAGTGACAATCTTATTCCTGGTATTATGGCAACAACGTTGAGCATTTTGGAAAGGCTCGATAAAACATGTTCAGCAGTCTAATTTCTAAGAGGAATTAATAAAACTCCCAATGAAGAATGTACTTTATGTAGCACTTTATATAAAATGGTTGATGGCACCACGTAAACCTTAAACATCTATATAAAGTGATTTCCTCAAAATCAGAATAAATCATTTTAAAGATTAGAACACGCAATTGGGCGATCCAAGATCTGAATTGATTATTGCCAACTTTTCAGAAAAAGAAACATCGTTAGGTAGGGTTTTTTTCATTGAATGAATTCAACTGTGTTCGATTTCACGTATTTTGTAAATGTGAATAGTATTTTGAATCCTTTCTATTTCAAAGGGAGCACAATAAATTTTGGAGTCATGTTTGAGTGTTTCGTTCAGTTATTTTTTTCGTTCTTTAATCATATTTTCAACCGAGGAAATAAAAGGTGGAGAAGGGAAACATTCTCAATTGAATATTGATAGAAAGATTTTTCTGTGAATTGAAAAATCCACGATTAAAATGAAGTTATTTTTTGTGAATGTCTAACAGAAAACAACTACTTCCTCGGCTAAAGCCACGCTGGACATTGAACTACATCTGATTGCTTCTTGAAAATGTGTTTTCCTTTTCTTCCGGTCTTCCTGATGATCGTGGAAGCGTGAAATAGATTTTCGTCGACAAAAATGTATTGAAGACCTAGTGAATGCGATGTCTCTCCTGCGTCAATGTTACGAATGATTTCTGGTAAGTACTCTCTTTTGGAAAACATTCTTCTCTGCCTCATTCATCTTTATGAGTTCTTAATTAAGACTGGAATAGAAAATCAAATAACTATCTGAATGAAAACAAATTTTCAATTCAGATTTTTTCTTTTAGTTAGGGCCTTTTAGAATATCTATCAGATGAGTTCAATGTCCAGCGTGGCTTTAGCCGGGGAAGTAGTTGTTTTCTGTTAGACATTCACAAAAAATAACTTCATTTTAATCGTGGATTTTTCAATTCACAAAAAAAAATCTTTCTATCAATATTCAATTGGGAATGTTTCCCTTTTCAACATGAATACCCCACAAGAGGTTATCTTGACGATGGAAGATAGTGACTGAAGTTTATCTTTCAGTCGCAGATGATTCCATATCTGATTTTATGAACATCCTGTTTATATTTTCAACAAATCAATCTATCATACCCCATGACAGGTTTTAATGTCAGAAAACACTAATTTCAAAGTGTCTCTCCAAAAGAAATGATTCTAACTTTTTCCATCTTTGCAAAGTGAGATTGCTTCTTGAAAATGTGTTTTCCATTTCTTCCGGTCTTCCTGATGATCGTGGAAGCGTGAAATAGATTTTCGTCGACAAAAATGTATTGAAGACCTAGTGAATGCGATGTCTCTCCTGCGTCAATGTTACGAATGATTTCTGGTGAGTACTCTCTTTTGGAAAACATTCTTCTTTGCCTCATTCATCTTTATGAGTTCTCAATTAAGACTGGAATAGAAAATCAAATAACTATCTGAATGAAAATGCAAATTTTCAATTTCAGATTTTTTCTTTTGAGTTAGGGCCTTTTCAGAATATCTATCAGATGTAGTTCAATGTCCAGCGTGGCTTTAGCCGGGGAAGTAGTTGTTTTCTGTTAGACATTCACAAAAATAACTTCATTTTAATCGTGGATTTTTCAATTCACAGAAAAATCTTTCTATCAATATTCAATTGAGAATGTTTCCCTTTTCAACATGAATACCCCACAAGAGGTTATCTTGACGATGGAAGATAGTGACTAAAGTTTATCTTTCAGTCGCAGATGATTCCACATCTGATTTTATGAACATCCTGTTTATATTTTCAACAAATCAAAAGGTGGAGGTTCTCTAGTCGACGCGTATATATTTTTTTATGTATGACCACGCATAACTTTCTACGAAGTAGTCCGATTTTGATGTTTTTCAATGGATACCTCGAAGTTGGTCCAATTTGGAATTGAAAAAAATCGACTACTAAGTGTAGGAAAATGGGGTATGATTGTTGGTTCACCCGCACTGAACTTTTACTTCTTAACCGAAATGAATTTGAAAAAAATTACAACCCTAAGGCCCTAAGGGTAGAAGAATAGGGGATGATTCATTGATTTTACACCTGTGAATCGATTCTTTTGAAACTTGGAACACATAAGTAGTTCTGATGACACTACAACATAATGGAGGCCCGGAGTTGATCTGATGATGGAAACGAAGACAGTCTAGGGATTTCCTCAACGGTGTACAACAGCAACCTTGTGTTTGGGTTAATATATACATAAATAATTACATGTCCTGACTGACTCACTGATTGACTGATATACGATCAACGCCCAGACCAAACCACTGGACCTAAGAGCTAACATTTTGACAGCATATATTTTGTATATTCCATTCCTAAAGGGGTGAGAAGGTGGGTGAGAAGGGGGGTGAAATAAGAGTCATAAGAGAAGTTGGTTTTGAAATAAGAGTCATGGAAATTAGTATTTGGGTTCTTCGCAAAAAGAGATGAAAGTGTTTCAAGGTTTTTGAAAATTCAATCCTAGTTTTGAAGTTACGATCATGAAAATTGGTATTTGGGGGTCTTTGTTAAAAATAAAAAATATGTGTTTCGGAGTTTTTGGAAATTCAACCCCTAAAGGGGTAAAATGGAGGTTAAATTGGGATTGGAAGTTTGTATAGGAATTCCGTTAGATTTCAAGTCGGGATCATAAAAAATTGGTATTTGAGGTCTTTGAAAGGGATAAAAGAATACATGTTTCAGTGTTTTTGTAAATGCAATCCCTAGAGAGGTGAAAGGAGGAGGGGTGAAAGTTTGTGTGAGGGTTCCGTTAGTTTTGAAGTTAAGGTCTCAAAAATTGGTATGAGGTCTTTGTTACAAATTAAGAAATACGTGTTTCAGTATTTTTTGATATTCCTTCCTTATAGGGGTGAGTAAATCTATAATAGTCGTCACAAAAAAATACAAAGTTCAACGCGAACGAAGTCGCTGGTACCAGCTAGTTGTAGTATGTAACAGGTAAAAGTTAAAGTAAGGTGGGTAAGTGAGTATTTCAAAATTAATTCAAATCTAGGTAGCAATTAGTGAATTTTAGCCACAAAAAAATACCAAATAAAAACTTTTCAACAAAAAATAAAACGACGAAAAAAGAAACTGAAAAGCAAAAAATAAAATGAACTTTCTTAGTCTTAATAACTCAGCTCCAAAACTAATGTTGATAACTAATTTTGAGTCGGCGCCAAACAAACAATCAACGAAGATCAATAAATTACTTCAAATAATTGATCAAAACAAAATAACATGAAAATGCAACATGAAATCTCCAGCGATAAACAATAACATTGCAAAAATGTGCTGTCCGCACGATCACTCGCAACGACGTGTGCCCGCACGTGTGGGCCCATTCGGGTAACAGTCTCGCTGATAATTACTTCGAGAATGCTCGGCAATTTCCTGCTAAGGGAAGCGCCGCCGCCGCCGCGCACCCCGCTGCCATCATTTTACGCTGTACCTAATTCATTTGTTTGTTAGGCGCCGACTCAAAATCAGTAACTTACATTTGTTTTGAAGCTCAGTTATTATCACTAAAAAACTTCATTTTATTTCAATGCTTTTCAGTTTCTTTTTTCGTCGGTTTAATTTTTTGAAGGGAAGTTTTTCATAAAAATATTGAGAAGGACATTACTCATCCCTGTTGGTTATTGTAAAATCATTATTACTTTTTTCCAACGAAGACTTTCCTATTCATCGAATATACTCCAAAATATAATTTTCTTCGTATTCTGATTGATTTGAAATATAAATTAGTTTGTGAATTATAAGATAAGCAAGGACATTGTTTGTATGAACGATTCGATGAGTGCGTAAAACAGATCTTTTTACTATGAATAAATTTGAATGGATCTATTATTCCATTAGTTTCGAATGTTTGGTTCATCTGATAATATATTAACTAATGAACATAAATTGCTCTGCGTTTATGTGTCTCCTAAATATTACACAATGAGACGTTCATTATTATTCCATTCAAATTTTCTATTTCCTCAAATCAAATAATCTTAAAAAAACAGTACTTTTTCAACCACCATCTGAAACTAGGTATATTTCAATCTCTTAAGAAACATTAATACTTATTCAGTTCGAATTAGTCATAGAAAAATCGAAATAATTCGATTAAATAAATATAACATCTGACATCATCCAATATGCCTTTATTCTATACAGATATTTGTCAAGAAGTTGAGCAATTCGATGCTTCATTTGAAAAAAATTGGTTGATTCTAGTAAAATGTATTTGATTGTTTTTTTTATGTGTGTTGCTCTTGTGAACGTAAGTATTCATCAAAAAATATGGAATTAAAATTGAGACAAGCTCTTATACAAATGCACTGAAAAGGAACAAATAATTTCATCAATTGTTTGACCCAGCTTATTCTCTGAGTAGCAGATAAAAAAAATTGCCGTGCAAGAATACCTATTTTATATTCGCGGCAAGCTTTTGAATCTGCTAATCACAGAATAACCTAGGTCAAATAATTAACGAAATTATATTTTCCTTCTTAGTGCATTTGTATAAAAGCTTGTCTTAATTTGTTTTTTTTTTTCATTTTTATTCATTAAATCCGTCAATTCTGACAAAAATTTATAATCTCCGATCCCAAAAACCACCACACACCAATTTTGAATGGAATCGGGTCATAATCCCAAAACTCGTCGCCATCTTGGAACCGCCATCTTAAACTCGTAGATTTTGACAAAAAAATCATGATCTCCGACCCCAAATACCCCCACATAGCAATTTTTATTGGAATCGGGCTATAACCACAAAACTCGTTGCCATATTTTGAGCCGTCATTTTCTTTTTTCTCTAGCAAAAACTCCATAATGCATGGTCACCGGAATTATGAACTCCTGCCAAATTTCACGTTGATCGGACAACTAGAAGCGGGTCAAAATTCACTCACAAGATTTGAACTAAACATATACAGTGTGAGTCAGAAGTACTTTGACAAACTTCAGGAGGTGATTCCTCACAATATTCTAATATGAATTGTCCGAATAAATATATGTCCGGAAACGCTTCGTTTCCGAAATGATACAGGGTGTTGAAGTTTTATTTTTAATTTCGTTTTTTTCAATGTTTTATTTCAAAATAACGATAATTTTCGAAATACTGCTTTTAATTGAACGAACATTGGTATTGAGAGGTTTTTTGAGGTGTCGAATTCGAACCTGATGTTATTATTGCTCTTACTCGTAGGGGGGCACCCACACGTGTTTTTCTTTTTTTGAAGATTCATATCTTTTTTGAGCATACTTCCTTCCAGCACATTTTTCGGTGAAAAAATCAATCCCTCTATCATATCTACGTAAAAAAGCTACCTTGTTACAAATCGCTACAAGCAACTGTTTCTAAATATTTGGACTTGAAAATTTCAAAAAAAAAATAAAAATGCAAAATAATGGTAATAACTTCAACACGCATCGATTATCAAATAATCGACTTGAAATTTTCAAGTCCAAATATCTAGAAAACGGTTGCTCATAGCGACTTGTTCTACTGAAAAATGTGCTAGAAGTACGCTCAAAAAAGTTATGAATCTTCAAAAAATAATGAGACGTGTAGGTGGCGCCCCCTACGAGTAAGAGCAATAATGACATCAGGTTCGAATTCGACACCTCAAAAAACCTCTAATTACCAATTGTCGTTTGATTAAGGTCGGTATTTCGAAAGTTATTTGAAAAAAAACGAAAATAAAAATAAAACTTCATCACCCTGTATCTTGGAAACGAAGCGTTTCCGAACATATATTCATTTGGACACTTCATATTAGAATATTGTGAGGAATCCCTCCTTAAGTTTGTCAAAGTACTTCTGACTCACACTGTATACATACAAAATAAAATAAATAAAAGTTAAAAAGTAAAAAATAATTAAACCCAACCAGTTTTTTATAAAAATCTATAAGTATGAAAATATTAAAATACATGAACTCACTAACAGAGCACTTCTGAGAAACATCCATACTTATAAATTTTAATTTCAATTTTGAAAGGTAATATACGCTTCTAGAGTTCATTATAGATTTGTTTCAAACCTTTATAATATCATTAGTACTCAAGATTGCCTCCGCAAAGTAAAATCGCCAGTGAACCGACATGATGTCAAAAGTCAATAAAAAAGCAGCTGATGAGAGTGATAGGCTACCGCCGTCAATTAAAAACGTGCATGACTTGATGAATCCCATAGAGAGATGTTGATTTAGGAAATAGACATGTGAATTTATGACTGAAGATATATTCCAATAGAGTTGAGGACGGAAAACGGTAGAGGTTTGACATCTGAAGTTTATGGAAAACTACAGAGGGTAACAGATTCTGCTGAATCTATTTATACGATATCATGAATTGTTCTTTACGTTGAGGATTACTTAAAATATTTATTGCTTCCAGTCGTCATGTATATAAAGGGAGTTCCACATAATATTCCGCGAGCAATTGTCTTCGAAAAATAGTAGATTGATCTATAAGTAAAGGAAAGTGATAGTTTCCCATCGAGTTAAATTATCAAATTTCCACGAAATAAATAACTCAATTTTCTTACACATTGAAAAAGCTGTCTTTTTTATAGTTTCAATGGAAAAGCACTCATTAATGAAATAAAAATAATCAAAGATCAGTAGAGTCGCCGCTCGTATACTACATCCGTCAAATAGACATCTGTCAGGAAGATAAATGAATAAAAAAAAATGAATCAAGTATGGAAGTGCATGTGACATCAAATGTACTTAAATTTTACGTTGCTAACAACAATACATCATAACAAAGAGTAAACAAACAATAATGTTTTCATTTTGCAAAATCTATCAGGTAGAAGACGATTGTTATGATATAATAAAAGTATTACTTTTCTTTGCGATTTTCTCTTTATAAAGTATGTTCTTTTCCATTAATAATACGAAAAATTCATGTTTTTATGCATTTGTCATTATAAAGACTACATACAGATTCACAAATTCTAATACTTTGTTATTTTTTTCAGGATGTTTAAAATAGAAAGAAAAAAATTATATATTAACATCACTCGAAAATATGCCTATAGAACAGATATAGTTCGATTTGATCACTGTGGTTTTTGAATATTTTGAGCATCCTTCTTTGATCATTGAACTGTATTTGTGAATAACTTTGTGCTAGACCTTTCATTAGTGAGAAAACCATGATACGGTCGGTCTGAGACATAGGATTATATACTATTGCATGAAATCAATTACTATTTATATGTTCGACTGGAAAGCTATGTATCGAAGAAACATCTTCTGAACGTTCCAAACAACTGATGCGAAGCAGAGCAAATTTTGTATTTCTGATTTTTTTTTTCATCTCGTGGCTACTTTCAGGATGTGTTATTTTCGAATGATAAATTATAACGCTAAATTTTCAACCTCCAATACGGATATCCGTTCACAATTCTCCATTTTGTATAAATATTTAATTATATTTCTATTCCTGGTGAATGAGATCGATTCACAATTATCAAGATTGAAGAAAAGGTTATTGAGATACCGTTTGATCACTTGGGAAAGTACGTTGAAAAGTTATTGATACCTAATTCAAATATTACAGACACATCTCATCCAAATCAATTATAAAAAAAAGGTTACTTCCAATCCATTCGACAATAACAGTCACAGTTAATACCAGTATTGCTGAAAGCAATTGAACAATATTCTCATTCATTCTTAGCTCCAAAATTATATGACACCATTCCACATCTAAGACACCAGTAATCTACACAAATGAAAAAAAAACAACAACTGTGGGACACCCCAGAATTCGACCGGCAAGGGCCTATGGAGAATGGGGTTATTTTGAAATAAAACGTTGATGAAACATTTTTAGATTTGTACGAAGTCAATTTGATCAGTCAATTCAACAGTCACTTTACCGGTCAATTGACCAAATGAGATTTTTGTATCGTTGTGTCTGTCATTTTTTAATAGTGATACTTCCGTTTGAAGGATGGCAGCCAAAAACTAATGGTCGTATTCGGGGCAGAAACTGTATCTCCATACCAAATATCAGCTCGATTGGTCAAACGGTTCGACAGTTATCGTGAGAGATTACAGACACACAGACAGACAAACAGGCCGGTCAAGTAAAAATCATGACAATCCCATATTTTCGATTTGGTTCTAGAGAAAATAAAAAAAATACGACATAAACACTAATTGAAACTGTATATATATATATATATATATATATATATATATAAATATATATATATATATATATATATATATATATATGTCACTGTCACTGCACATATCAGTATGAAGAGTGACAGACGTTCCTGTCACATGATTGTTTATGTTTTTAATGATCTGCTGAGCAGAACATCCTTTTTAATTATTTTTATAACAAGTTTTTTATCTGAATGTATGTGATAGTCTTAATTCAATATTTTTCACAATGATTGCTGAATCAGCGCCATCGCGACAACCGACTTCCTTATAGAACAAGAAACATGTTGATAGGCCTCCATTATGTGGAAAAATTCCAAAAAAAGGAAATTCATTTTAATATAAATTGACCCTACGGGTCGAAACGTCTTTAACAATATAAATGTATCAATAATTGAGAATCCAATAACCCAAGAAACTCCGGAAAAAAAAATATACGGAAGGATTCAAGAAAACTATTTCAAATATAAATATAAATATATATATATATATATATAAAATATATATAGAGAGAGAGAGAGAGAGAGAGAGAACGGGTAGTCGTTGCTGACTAGTTAGGGATGGAACCAGTAAATAGTGGGGTTTTGCAGCAAATAAAAGAGAACTCTTTAAAGGTTGGCCAAGCTTTCGGAAATTTTATTAATTATTTCCATCATCATGGAGATTACAAAAATGTAAAATTAAAGTCAGTTTTTTTCAAAACATAGGTTGAATGTGACTAACATCTTTGTTGATAATGATTATACAGGTGTTGAAATATAATGGTTGACACATTACGAAGGATGAATGATGATATAATACAGTTTAAAATAACTAGTTGAGTATTAAAATAAGAATTATCACAATTTTTTATAGGTGGCTGTCATTTTCCCATGTGGGAAGAAGGTTAGGTACTTCTGACAGGTAGTTAACATTACATCTGACAGACAATTGACATGCCCTCTGATGGGCCAAAACTGAATTGAGACTGATAACAGTGGTGCCAATTGTATGTTGCCAACATAATTATTTTTGTACGATTAAAGATTGGAAAAATTTGAAGTGAGGTTCTTGTTTGCTAACTTTTTTATCCAACGTCAATAGATAGGAGTAAATATCACTGAGATGATTTATATCTGTTTTTTTATTTATACAGTTTTTTTTCTTCAAAAATATAGGCCATTTCTAGAAAGGATCTTTTTGTTGAGTGTGATTCACTAGCTTAGACCTTTGTGGATTCATAATTCATATGGTGGTCAAACTTTTTCACATGCTCTGCTAATGCGCATTTTTCCCGGTGTAATCTGCAATCGCTTCTGTGGGAAAGATTCTAGCGCCCAATGGTCTTGACGTTTGACCAACATAATTCTTATCACATTCGACAAGGAATACTGTATATTACATTCGTTTGTGCAGTTATGGGTACTTCATCTTTAATTTTTGTGTGCGCTGACCTAATAGTTAGGACGATTTTATTTGCAATTTTATGTTTGATAGATCATGAAAAATTCTAGCTAATTTAGGTGTCATTTCTTTGAAAAACGGTAAGGATGTGTACATGACTTGTGCTGGGGCAGTATCAATATCATTGTTATCATTGTTGATAAGGGGTGTTGCACTTGGTCTGGTTGCAGTCTCGAATGAGGTTGGTGTATTAAACAAAATATTTTTTACCATGCTGGCTGGATATGAATTATCAAGAAAAAGGTTCAAAAGAATATTGAGATTTTTTTTGTAAAATTGTATGTCAGAGATTTTTAACACTCTATTTTTCATTTGTTTGACTAGGTTCACTTTCATCGAATGTTTATGATAAGACCAATAATTTTTGTACTTCATGAGCTACATGGTTTCCTGTACCAATCTATTAAGACTTTATTATCTGTTGTTTGGATGAACTTTGTGTCAAGAAAAGGTACGGAGTGATCAGTATCTTCTGCTTCCATAGTGAATTGTATATATGGGTCGAAACTATTGAATGTGCTAAGAATCTCTTCTGTGCCATCAGTCGGCTGTGCATAATGATGTCATCGACATATTTTTTAATGAAATGTGGTTTGAATGAAAGAACTGGTCATACTGTGTCTAATAAATCATCCATCACATATGCTGCTAAAATTGGTGAAATTGACGCACCCATTGGTGTTCCAAATGTTTGTTTGAAAATTTTGTTGTCAAAAGAAAAATATGTGCTGTCAAAAAGGATATTCATGAGTTTTATGGAATTATCTCCAGTGATACTACAATTATTACTGATACTTCTCCATTGTTTGTGAATTGCTCTTATGCAAGATCGTACATAGACATTACTGAATGGAGAAACTACATCCAAACTAGCAATAATATAGTTCGGTGGTAAATAAGTGTTGTTAAATTTGGTTGTTACTTCAAACAAATCCTTCATATAATATTCATTGTCAAAATCATATGCTTTAGTCAAAATGTTAGTTGAGAAGGAAACAATGGCTTCTGTGGGGGCTCCTATCGACGCTACGATTGGTCTCACCGATAGAGTTGGTTTGTGAATTTTTGGTAAAGCGTAGAATTTTGGAGAAATACCATTGTAGCAAGTTAGTTTCTTTTTCATCGTTTCATAATTTGGTTTGAGTCCCCCAATTGTTTTATGATATAGTCACCTTTTCTTTGGATAGAAGAGGTAGGATCTTAGGGAAGTTCTACATATGATGAGCTGTTGATGATAATCTCATTTGATAAATTAAGATATTGATGCTTGTCCATCATGACAGTTACATTGCCTTTATCTGATAATGTTAAGATTAGGTCAGAATTATCTTTGAGAATTTTTTTGAATGAAAAACTCATTAAACTCTATACACAAAGAAAATTAAAATTTAAACTGGTTTATTAAACCAAATGCATCAAATCTTCACACAAACTATTTGTCAAACGCACCCCTTAGTAACAAAAAAAATGTTATTCAAAATTCAACTGATAGAGCTATAAAACTTGCCCATCCGAAATTTAGGAAAAGTAATATAGAAATAATCAAGAATATTTTGAAAGAAAATAATTACCCCAGCCAAAAAACATTAAAAAACGAATACAATAAAAATGATAATAAAGAAAAGAAAAGAACATTATACATACCTTTACCACACATAGACAATTTATCGAATGAAATTATAAAACAATAGAAAAACACAACATAACTATTCCACACCGACTGAAAAATACGAACAAAACCATTTATTTAAAATTAAAACCAGAAATACCAAAAAACAAACAAACTCATACAGTATACAGAATACCGTGTAAAGACTGTCAACATACCTATATAGGTCAAACAAAACAATATTTGCAGAAAAGAGTACAAGCCCACAAGTACTCAAAAACCGACATTACAGCCTTATCCAAACACGCAAAAGAAAATCAACCTAAGTTTGACACTAACAACGTTGAAATTTTACTAAAGAAAGGAATTCAAGAGTAAAAACATTCCTTGAAATGATACATATTGAAAAAGACCATAATGCATCAACAATAAAAATGATATAAAAAAATTAAGCCAGATTTATAACTACCTTTTTCAACTTTGTTTATAGTAATAATAATGAAAACTGTTCTCTACATGCTGCCAAAAAAATTGAGTCCGGCTCATATACTAGAACTCAATATAAACAATCCGGTGTACTTATGAAGAGGGTAAAAATGCATGAAAGATGAACAAACCATTCCCGATAACTTCGACTTCGAAATCACACACCTACAATAACGTTCGACGATGCTAACGCAGAAATTAAAAATAAAATAAAAATTGTTTTAACCTGATGATGACAAATACCATGTTGAAACGTCGTTAAAGAAATTATATGAATTGACTGAATCAGACCTTCATTCCAAATGAAAAATTTATTGGTCAAGAAATTATATATATATATATATATATATATATTTTGAGGAGTTTCTTGGGTTATTGGATTCGTTTAGTAAAAAAGGTCTATTTGTTAATAGAATACGTTTCGTCCCCGGCCGGAGACATTTTCAATTCTTTATTTTTCAGGGCGGACATTTTCTGGAAAGAATGTATAATGTAATTTTGTGAAATAAGTAACTCAACAGGTAACTACCTTGGCATAATGTTTCATGTAGACCAATTTAAGTTGACGAAAAATACGAATATATATATATATATATATATATATATATATATATATATATATATATATATATATATATATCATGCTTCTTTTATTATTCTGAAACGACTGTATTGCTTTACATCTGGTTGTGAACGGTTATTGTTCAGTTGTGTGTTTGATGGTAACATTAGGGGTGAGTGGTTTTTTTCCTATTTTTGAAATTCGTTTAATGTAGTTAGGTATGATGCTTTTTTTGTTTTTTTGTTATTATTGCTTATGGTGGTTATAAAATGGTGTGGTAAATTTTACTAAGGTTACCAATGTCTGTTCTGTCGTTCATTGTGTTGTTGTTTTTTTTATTAAATCATCTCCTTGATGTTAATTTTTCTTGGGTTGGTTTCTATGCTTAAAATGCTAGATTTATTGAAATTAGGGTTGTGGTCTTCATTTATGATGTGTTTGTTTAGTGCCGTGCTCGACTTTTTCATATATTTATGCCCTTTCAGTCTATTTTCTAGTAATTGTGACGTCATTCGTATATATACCTTTTCACAGTCATAACATGGAATGCTGTAAATTACATTCGATTTTTTCATAGTTGGGGTTGTACTTTTTAGGGGTGTGAAAAGGTTTTTTAAAGTGTTGTTTGATTTGTGACAAATTTGGTAATTGATTTTTTTTGTGATGTTGTTGATGTTGATGTTTTATGGGAGGGGATATAGTAAGTATCTTTTTTTGGGTTTAATTGTGGTTTTGTTTGGTTGTATAATTTATGAGTTCTTTGTTTTATGATTTGGTTTATTAGTTTAATTGGGAAGTTGTTATTCGTTAATGTTTGTCTTACTTTTTTCAGGGTGTCTTTTCGTAGAGTAGGGGTTAATATGATTGCTCGGTCAGTTATGCCCATAATACGCCTTTTTTGGTTGAAGGGGTGACATGAGTTAAAATTCAAGTATCTTCCTGACCAGGTAGTTTTTGTGTACCATTTTGTGAGGATTTTTTTATTTTTTCTTATGAGTGTCATGTCTAGGAAGTTTATTTCGTTGTTTTTTTTCTTCTTCTAATGTGGATTGTATATACAGGGTGTAACTGAATAAGTGTAAAACATTTAAGGAGGTGATTCCTCATCGAAAAAAAGATAGGATCTTTCATATAAAGAAACTTCATTGGAGCATCCCTTGTTAAGATACAGCCCCTTAAAGGGGGTACATAAAATTTGTATAACAATTTTTTTCACAAGCACTGAAAAAGTTACAATATTGAAATTAACCTGACGTTTTGTACTACCAAAAGACACTTAGCCAGTAATTTATTTGGTTTACCCCATGGTTGTAAGGGTGAAAAACGCAACCCCTAAAATTTATTTCCAATGTAACTTTGTGTCTTATTATTTGTTTACCATTTATTTCCGATAGCCTGTTTCATTCTAAACAAAAAATGTCTCTTGGGTTTTTTGCCCAAAATAAACCAGTAAGCAGCAAAACATTATTTTACGAACAACTACAGAGATACATCGTCATAAATGCGAACTGGATTTATTGTTATTTTGTAGTTAGTACCTGCATTAAACGATTAAAGGGTAATAAACAAAACTAAGTTATTAATAACAAAACACACAACATGTAGAAATCATAGTGAATGTTCAATATGTCTACCTTCAAACATTACGCATGCGTCTAGACGTCGGCGCATTGAGCCACGTATTCGCTCAAATATTCCTGGAGTCTCTCTGATTACCCTGCACGCATCGATGATGCGGTTTCTTAAGTCCTCTACATCGCGAACAGGAGTACGATATACCAAATGCTGTGAATGGCCCCAAATAGAGAAATCGAGGAGGATTGAGATCCGGGGATCGAGCGGGCCATTTATGTGTCCTCCTCGACCTATCCACTGATTTGCATATGTTTCAGTTAAATGCTGACGTGCTACTTGACTAAAATGGGCGGAGCCCAAACATATCCCTTCTGACGCCCAAAGGAACTTCCTCCAGCAGTACTGGATGCACTTCTCTTAAAAATTGAACGTATGCCTCACCATTTAATCGAGGAGGTAGAAAATGAGGCCCAATTAAATCATCCCCAATAACTCCGAGCCACACGTTAAGAGAAAACTGTTCTTGATGGCTAGTTTCGACAATAGCGTGAGGGTTTTCATCAGCCCATATGTGGTAATTATGAAAATTAATAATCTTGTCCCGAGAAAAACTACATTCGTCTGTGAATTCTATCGTCTTCAGAAAGTCACAATTTCTTCTAATCATTTCCAGCATCCAATTGCAAAATTCAAGACGGTTCGAAAGTCTCGCGGTAACAGTGCCTGTACTCGTTGCAGATGGTAAGGGTATAAGAGTTGTTCCTTTAAAATTCGAAATACCGTCATATGATCAACATTTAGCTGGAAAGCAATCTTTCTAGTACTGGTAGTAGGTTGTTCTTCAATCAAATTAATTGCTTCCTCAAGCTGTGGTGTTCGTATTTCTCGATGGCGACCACAATCCTGCGTTCTTTTGTCGAATGAACCATATTCTCGTAATCGTTGATGAAGTCGAGCAAATATTCTATGTGAAGGATGCTGCCGTTGAGGATACATTTCAGCATATCTTCTAGAAGCTTCTAACCCATTCCCCTGCGACAGACCGTAAACGTAATGATATCACCATTTCCTCATTTGTGTATGCCATTTTATTAACAAGTGAATTATTAAAGTAACAAATTAAGAACAGAACAACAACACACAATTAGTATTAATTCAATTTCGAAAATGCCCAAACTGACAGCGTCATACCAATTTAATTGTCACTATCGCTAATAGCGACCTACTAGATAGATTAGTTTCGTATTTTCGCATTTATGACGATGTATCTCTGTAGTTGTTCGTAAAATAATGTTTTGCTGCTTACTGGTTTATTTTGGGCAAAAAACCCAAGAGACATTTTTTGTTTAGAATGAAACAGGCTATCGGAAATAAATTTTTAAATGGTAAACAAATAATAAGACAAAAAGTTACATTGGAAATAAATTTTAGGGGTTGCGTTTTTCACCCCTTACAACCATGGGGTAAACCAAATAAATTACTGGCTAAGTGTCTTTTTGGTAGTACAAAACGTCAGGTTAATTTCAATATTGTAACTTTTTCAGTGCTTGTGAAAAAAATTGTTATACAAATTTTATGTACCCCCTTTAAGGGGCTGTATCTTAACAAGGGATGCTCCAATGAAGTTTCTTTATATGAAAGATCCTATCTTTTTTTCGATGAGGAATCACCTCCTTAAATGTTTTACACTTATTCAGTTACACCCTGTATATATATATATATACATATATATATATATATATATATATATATATATATATATATATATATTTATATCGGTAACGTCCCCAATACGTAGTATTTCTTTGAATAACATGAGAAGCATCCAATTATTCCTCTGGAAATCAGTGGAAATAAGATGGATGGCTAGTTTTGATCCATTCTATTAATTTTCCACCCGTCAACGAAACGGTAAGAGAATATATTTTCAATTTTATATCAATAAATGAATATATATTCATCAAATAAAAATGTTTCTGTTTCACTTTATCACCATATTCATCATGGCGCTCCGTAATACCCATAAACAATATATTCAATCCGTGGCTATAGGAAGAGACAGGACCACGCAAGTTTGGAAAGCGCCCCTGCCAATAATTATTCGAGTTCTGATCGTAATTACCTCCTTCATTATAATTATTCCACAGTATATTTTTTATTGGTGCAACATCCGCAAGAAACCGGATTGACCTTGACTGAATTTCCTTAGCGTACGACGTCCTCTTCAGCGCTGCGCTACGCGGCGATGGTACCTGAACCAGAGACCCAGTACTGTGAAATTTCGTCGGTGGGTCAAACTTTACACCTGCCCCCACTCGAATTTCTTCTAGTAGTCCAAGAACCTGACCAGTCCGTCGTAGGTAGGTGAGCTGGAGCGTACCAACGTACCATCTAATATGAGTCGGGCTGCTGGTAAAAAATGGTAACGTGATTTGAGATGGTAGTACTCGCGTTTCCGTGTACCAAGTGTCCAGTGATGTTTATGTGAAGTGATTCTCGTTGATGAATAGTGACGGACCGGGAATTTATTTCCGGATGTGTGAGTGGGAAGCGACGTTTTTCAGGATTTAGATATGCATTAGGATTGATGAAGAGGAAACTGTTCAAATGAAAATAGTGTTATAAAAAGTGAGTTCTTATTTTTTTTATAAAACGCGAAAATTTCCAATAAAAAATCTCGACTGGCAAACTAAGTGTGACTAGTTTACTCTTTGAAAACTTAACGTCACAGTGCTTCATTTTCTAAGGAAGTATTTTCTTAAAGGAAGCTACTTGCTTTCATAGATGGTGTCTTCAAACTGAAGAATGAATATTCATAACTCGAAAAATTCAATATGCTGTTCTGTTTCTGAAGATTTGGTGTGTGTGAAATTTTCCATTCGATACAAAAGACTTCTTACAGATTCCGGCGGAAGAATTAATATCATGAGGTTCATTCGTAATTCAATTGAGTGGTATTTTTTGCTTAACCTCCGCTATAACACAGAATCGGTGTCGAACGAATATCTGAGAAAATTCCGAAATTCTTCGAATATAAAGAATCGTCAAAAATATCATCTCCAAATGGTCAGGTGAGATGTTAACATGAAATTGTTCTTCAATTCGGTTTGAGCGCGCCAAATTAGTTGAAAATCTGTTTGAAAGGACTTGTATACCGCTCATATTCTAAGTAAAATATAGTATTTGGGAGATCGTTATGTTGCCTAACACATATCTACGTATGATTATAGAGGAAAAATATTATTTTATAGTGACTTTCTATATGAATAACTCATCATTTCAAGCTTCCGATGGCTCAGATCTAATTCGATCATATTCTTGGAACGTTATTTGCAAAAACAAATATAACATTATTCTTCTGTAGTATTCGATGATTCGAAGAGTAACTTCAATTAGCAAACTGAATATCCAACAAGCTTGTCGCGAAAGTATAGCCATCGAACAATACAAAAATACCTGGGAAATTCTTCAATATATCCTGGTTTTTTGACAGAATGGACTGTTCAATAAATGCCGAATAAACTTCATATCAAGGGATCATCCATAAAATGGCATTTTCTCTTCCGACGTCAGAATTAGTTAAGAGAATTAATCGATGGATTTGTATAAATCACGTAGTCATTGTAAATATAATATATCAAAAACATTCAAGTAATATGTGCATCCGAATCCAATATAAAATAACCTATATTTTTCAATTCATCAGTTTGAAAAAATTCAATGACGCGGCCACTCGGAAAGGTGGATTTCATCATTCATTCTCTGATTCTGAAATTGCCATCAGTCAAGCTAACGAATCATTTTTCAGAAAAAAATAAAAATTTTCATTGAAAAAGAGAGAATTTCTAAACCTTGAACTTTTCAATCAGAAGTTGGTGTAGGATTCCAATCTCCCTAAATGCTCCTAATTTTTTTGTGTAATCTGACCAAATCAAAAGAAGAAGTATAACCAGCACACAGTGATATATACTAAGAAAACTAATAACTTTAATTTATTTATACAGTTTAACTTTGAAGTCGAGAAATGTTTGTTGACGAAAAACTCGAATAATATATATGATTGTCATGAGCGAATGAACCTCGAAATGGAAGTAGCATGAGCATTCACCATTGTATCCTCATGCTCCTTCCATCTGAGGTTTAAAGATTATTAATTCCCATGGATAGTAATTTATAGCGATATTTTATTTTTGTGTACATCTTAGAGAAAATCTTTTCGAAAAAAAATGTTTAGCTCATGAAGCAATATGAAAATGAAATATTGAGATATTCATTTCAATCTGTTAACAACAGCAACAGTAGTGTTGAAACTACTGGACCGATCTGGACCATCTTCGAACTCGTCCAAGGCATGGAGGGAAAGTATTTTTGTGTCGAATTTTGTCCCATTCCGTTGAAAAGGGCGGCCATAAATTGGACGATAGATACCTGGTTCATTTTAATCCTACCCTCGAATTGGACGCTGAAGAAAGAATGATGGTATTTGTATGATTTGCAACAAAATCATCCCAAAGACATCAAAAAGAGGCAGCCGGAAGACCTTCCAAAATAATACATTCAGTGTTGAAAAAACATAGTGAAGCAATGAATAAGGTGTCGGTTCGAGATACTTTTTATATTCGTAACAGTTTGTGTAATAGGCGGAAACTTCAACCACCCATAGATATCTTAGGGGAAGTAAATAATTCGACAATTAGAGAATACTTTTTTTTATTCATTAATGATCAATGTTCGAATGTTGTTGTGTTTTCGTGCTTGCTATTTATATAGTGGAGAAAAAATTTGCTTCCTGATAACGTAAAAATAGGTATGAAAGTGCAATTTGGTTATTAAAAAATAAGTGCGAGAGTTATTGGCTTCATTTTAAAACTCAAAAAATTCGTAGCTGATTTTGAAAAGGCAATTCACCATGCAGTGCAGGCAGTATGACAATCACAATCAGTTGGTTGCTGCTGGACAGGCTTGGTTTAGAAAAATTCAGAAACTTGGACACACGGCAGAATACAAAAACCAAGGAAGCGAAATAGGGAAGTGGCTCAAATAAGCGTTCGAGTTGCCGATTTCAAATCGCGTCGATATTGGCGATTGTTTCTCGTTTAATTTCGTAGAAATACAACCTCAAGATGAGATAGTGTCGATATACCCAGCTATCTAGTGGGCAATTATATCGGTGAAGGAGCCGGAACAGTGTCTTTCCACTCTGAGTTCGATCCAATTTACATTCTACTCATCTCAACGTATCTGCGTTTGAGGAAGTCCAAAAAAAAAATGAATTCCACTAGCTTCCATCGTTTAAGATAACCTCTTGAAAAGTACATTCGTGTTGAAAAGAAAAACAATCATCAAATCAAATCAAAATATATTTTATTGTCTGAAGAATTAAACTTAATGACAAGACATTAAAAATAGGTACATGTAAAAGATAAAAACTCAAATCGTCAAAAAGTACAAATTAAAACAGACTAGATATCGAATCGTATCAAAATCAGGTAATAATTTGTAAAAATACATATTATGGAATATAGTCAATCAAAAAAATAGCAATATAAGTGGAACACAATACAACACCTGTATAATAATTTTAAAATTTGAATGGTTAAAATTAAAATATTAAAAAAAAAAATGTATAATAGCGTAAATAGCAACAAAAAGACATGATGATATGAATAAAAAACAAACTACTGGAAGAGGATATGAGTAAATATAGAACAATAATATAAATATGAATTAAAACTCATGTGTATAGATAAAAGTAAAAATAGACATAAACAAACCAGAAGCAGGGAATGTCATTTACAAATAAAATTTGATTCAATTCAACCTATTCTAATCTTGGTCAATCGTAGGTTGAATCTTTGATATGATGTCGTTTCTGGAAATTGGAAAATCTACGATGAAAATGAATCTTTTTCTCAATATTTGAAGCCAATAACGTTCCTGCATTGTAGATGCAGTTAAATGTCCGACATTGGCATAGTACCAAGAAACTAGTTATTTTTTGTCATTACAGATGTTTAAAAAGTTATCAGCGATTTTTGAAGAATATTCGCTCTCTTACCAGTAGGGAATCCTAGAAAAATATATAACACTATCCACAAGGAGTGATTGTATTCCAAGTAAGCTGTCAGCTCAGTTATCAACTTTGTTACCCGAAAAAAAAGGCGAATATTCATGATATATTCAATGATTTCAGCCAAAGAGTTATGACTCCAAAAAAATGTCAATTGGCGACGCGACACGATACGGAAATCCTGGAAGAATGCAAAGGTTTAGTCATCACTCAGTTATTTATTTAAGATATGTTCTCTTTTATAAAAGGTAGAAGAATATTAGTAATCGCTCATCTCTTCGAAATGCCAGCCCCCATAACATTTCCTTTATATATTCACGTTACAATAACTTGTTCAACTATTTATTATCAATACCAATATGGTTTCAATATTTGTTCGTTTTTTTCAACAATAAATTATATATACTTTACTACATATAATAATATATTTCCCATGATATCAGCTTTCATTTGATACCTAAAATTGTGATTAACTATGGGTGGCCTGATTTGCTGCTCTCAAATACCCTGTCACAAATGAAATATCATAACTCCAATTCCTGAAATGGTTTATGTTTATCAAACTTATAAACCATGCCAAATTTTACCTTTCAAGTGTTAATCAGTATTTCAGTTCCATTTCTATATGTAATAAAAGAATTATATTATTTAATGACAGGAGAAATATCCTCTATGGTTTCATGATGTTATAGTTGATGATGAAAAGAAAATTCTATTAAAAGATTTACAATAATTAATGAAATGTTTTCATTGGGGCGGAGATATAGATGATTAAGCTTGTCTGTTGTCTTGATTTATATCTGATTTTAGCATTAATGGTGACAAAAACAGTTATTTTATGATAATCAGACTTCAAAGCCTTCATTGTAATTCCTCGTGAAGTAGGAGAATTAGTGAATTAACATCCAACCATATTGAAGAACATTTCTAATTATACTTACAGTAAAAAAAAATGTGATTCCATATAAAGTGCAGCTTCTGATTTCATCTGTTTCTAGAAAGGAAGTCGTTTGTGATTCAAATGATCGTGTGGGTTATGTGAATTATTTTCATGGTTTTGTCAAGTGATGGATGATAATAAGTGTGACTCTAGGCATCAGATTCCCCTGAATAATATATTTTGTTTACTCAGATATAACTAACGGTTTGTTCAGGTTGATAAATCATTTCTGATACTTCTTTCAAAAATTTTGTGGTATTTTAAAGGTTTCTGTAACACTGATCATAGTGCTGCATGCAGTTTTTCAAAGGTAAATTTATTTTATCCAAATCACTTGGGATTATTTGGAGCATTAAGCCGTAAGTAGCAAATAACGGTCCGTTGTTTGTATTATCGATCGTACGTAGGTTTTCCGTCGTACTGTGAATACTGATTACCAATAACGCAATATTTTTAATTTTCTTAAAAATACATTGAACAATGTGATAGACATTTTTGAAAACTCCTTTTTAAACGAAGTAATTATTCACAATTTTTTTAGGATCAATGTATTTTCCAGTTTTTTTACCGCTTTCTTGGTTGTTTGATCAACCCTCAGACGTTAATGGAAACTTGTACAAGTTGAATTCATAGTTTTCAGAACAATAAATTTATAATCCACTTTGAATGTAAGATTTCTAGCATTGTTCCGATGAATCTATAAGTTGAAAGAACACGTATATTTTCTACAAACTGTACGCATGAAAAAAGGCATTTTTTATATTTTGAACTCTATTTTTCTTCAAGCAGTATGCAGTTTTTCAATGGTAAATTTATTTTTGCCAAATAATTTGGGTTTATTGAGGGCATTGAGCTGTAAGTAACAAATAACGGTCCGTTGTTTGAATTATCGGTCATACGTCGTCATAGGTTTTCCGTCGTACTGTGGATACTTAATACCAATAACGCAATTATTTTAATTTTCTTAAGAATACATTGTGTAATAGTCATTTTTATAAACTGCTTTTTGAACGATTTTTTTAGGATCAATGTATTTTCCACAGTTTGATTCGTAGTTCTTAGAACAAGAAATGTATAATCAATCCACTTTGAATATAGCATTTCTAGCATTGGTCTGATGAGTCCATGAGTTGGAAGAACTCATTTTCACTTATGTTTTTTATAAAAAGTAAGCATGAAATAAGGCATTTTTTTAATATTCAAGACTGTATATTTCTTCAAGCAGTATGCGATTTTCCAAAGGTAATTTTATTTCATACAAATCAGTTGGCATTATTTAAGGCATTAAGCCGTAAGTACGAAATAACGGTCCGTTGTTGGTGTTATCGGTCGTATGTTGTTAAAGGTTTTTCGTCGTACTATGGAGATTGATTACTAATAACGCAAAATATTTATAATTTTCATTAGAATACATTAAACAATGTAATAGAAAACTGTTTATTGAACGGTGTAATTATTAATATATTTTTAGGATAAATTTATTTTGCATAGTTGAATTCATAGTTCTAAGAACCCGAAAAATAAAATCCACTTTGAATTTGGCATTTGTAGCATTGATCCGATGAGTCTATGAGTTGAAAGAACCCATTTTCACGCATTAAAAAAATGTATTTTTTTGGATTACTCAAGACCGTATCTTCCGAAGGTAGATTTATTTTAGGCAAACCAGTTGGGATCATCGAAGGCATTAAGCCGTGAGTACCAAATAACCGTCCGTTGTTTTTATTATCGGTCGTACGTTGTTGTAGGTTTTTCGTCGTACTGTGGAGATTGATTACCAATGACGCAATATTTATAATTCTCATAAGAATGCTTGGAATAATGTAACAGACACATTTTTGAAAACTGCTTATTGAACGATATAATTATTAATAATTTTTTCTAGAATCAATTAATTTTCCACAGTTGAATTCATAGATCTTAGAACAAGAAATTTCATTATCATCATATGCTTTCAGCAACAACTCAGTTAGATGCTCTTCAAATGAAACTTTTTCTTTTTTGCCTTGTAATCACCGCCATTTCATTAAAAAACAGGAGCTACTGCCGAACTATCAAGTATACTTGTCTAGTGTGGGGTGACATGGCCAGTAGATATACTTGTATTTACAAAAGAGAAATATAGCGTCTGTGGATATATATACATATATATATATATATATATATATATATATATATATATATGTAACAATTGAGTATTGGGGTGTGCAGCAAAAGAAAAAGTGTACTCTTTAAAGTGTGTCCAAGCTTTCGGAATGTTTTATTTCCATCTTCAGGGATACTACAATGAAGAAATTGAACAATAAGTGTGTCATTCGGACCTTAAGGTACTATAACGTACAGCTTTGTTGAGATATGTTGTTTATGAATGTTCTTCATGTAGAGTATGGGAATTCTAAGTTCTGAATTTGAAGTTGGAGGCAGATTCTTTCAAATCGTCAATTAATTATACACATTGAAATTTATTGAAATATTACTTCCCTACTACCCTCTCACTATATATATATATATATATATATATATATATATATATATATATATATATATATATATATATATATATATATATATATATATAAGTAAATGAAAATTGTGACATTGCAGAAAAATTCGAGAAAACGTCTTTTTATCGATTCTTAAGAACCTCAAATTTTTTTCGATCAAGTAAATGAGGTAAAATAAAAATATGAAATGGAATTGCATGTTATTTGTTGGTAAACAGTTAGATCATTCAATTCCCTGACAATGATAATTATCTTTGAACAGTTGCATTGTTTAGATGTTATTTTTATTGATTGAGTGAATAAAAAGTTATTTCCCAATTTCAAGTTCCTATATCTCGAAAACGAATCCATAGAATTGATTTATTTTTTTTGTTTGATATTAAGAAGGAAAATACCTTCCAAATGAGGTATAACTTGCCATATGTTGCCATTTAAAAATTTAGAGGTGGCGGTCACAGCTCCGAGGGATTTTTTATATAATTTGGTTCTGCCGACCTACAGAGCCGCTGTTTCGTTTTCAATGGCCCACTCTGATAAGTAAATGAAAATTGTGGCATTGCAGACAAATTTTTGAATTAAAGAAAAAACCATCCTCCATTTCTTTAATTCAAAAATTTGTCTGCAATGCCACAATTTTCATTTACTTATATACTTGTATTTATACAATGAAATTATGCAAGTATACCTTCAAATATATGGTAACGTTATAGCTGTCTTCAATTTTATCAATAAAACCGTATTGACTAACATCATATGCTTCTTGTATTGTGTGCAAAGGTATATCTGAAAATCCAACTCAATTATGGAACTGAAACTAATGACTGCTGTTATTTGCTAAATCTGACGGTAGTGCATTTCAATAATAGAAATTGCAATACCAAGTATCGCGCAGCAAATTATCCTCAACAGCCGCCGGCCAATACGAATTTAAATGGCCGGCAAAAAAAAATAACAAAATATAGGTATATACTCTGCAGATAGAAATGAAAAATAGGCATCAAGAAGATTCAAGTAATTTTCGAAACTTCTTTCGACCCACATTTATTTGAGAACGTGTGTTGATTTTATTCAAATATTCACATGCACAACAGATGGATATCAAAATTATGTTAATTCCGTAGTTCCACAATTGAAAAATGTTTCCTTATTAATGAACATTGGCTTCGGAGACGTTATTCACAAGATTTCTCAACAACATTCATTAGTGCTATTCCAACTACAAAATGATCTCATATCTTTGATTTAATTGTCTTGGGAAATGATTCTAATTGAATCGTTCTGCATGGGCTTTATTAGAAGTTTCTTCGTGACTTTTGTTTTGATCAATTTATTCAAACTTATACCCAGTTCGGAGTCATGAAATATACGGATCGTGTCCCCAAAGAAATAAATGGAAAGTAAAACGATATTGCATTGTTGATTTCTGCGAATTTTTGAAATTTCACATTTTGTTCTTTTAGGGGGAGATAAATGAGAATTATTACAATTTTTAAATGAAAACACATGTTATTAAGTACGCTATTGGTTAATGTCAATTTTTTTCAATTTTTTTATAAAAAAATCACAAAAGAATAGTTCCGACAGTTGAAGAAGTATTCTACAATTCAAAATGATTACTCAAGCAGCAATTGAAACCCTCCACATTCCACAAGAAGAAATGAAATTCGATGAAATATAAAAATTTATTTTGATATTCTGAATTCACAATAGGAATGATAGTCATATGGTAATTTTTTGTATCTAAATTATAATATAAATGAATTGAAGTGAAAGCACTCTGGAACTGTTCTATACTCGAATGACTTCCGAGAAAACAGATAACTAGAATAATTTAGGTTGGCAAGACTTGTCTGTAAGACTAAACATCATGCCTGGAGAGACGATTCTTTTCGAGGATCTAGAACGCAACTCATTTCCTCCAGAAAAATAATAGTATTTTTCGTCTATAAACCTCCAAACATCTGCTGAAATATCTAGCCCTCATGAAATACAATAGTCAGAAAATTTCCACAATAAATAGTCTGGTAATTATAGATACTGAACATCTATGATAGAATTATGGTCAATTTGTTTTCCTCCTAAGCCAATCAATATTTCAAGCGGTCGACAAATAAATTCTTACGTGTTGAGAGTTCAAAAAACCCTTAAAGAATGACACTCCCCCATCTAATTTTCTCAGTTATAACAATATTTTTCTGTTACTTAACTGTTCTCTCAGGTAGATTTTTTCAACCCTCAATGTTCGTACCGTTTGTGGCATTTCTTTCAGATAAAAATAAATTATTCACCCATTTCTACCGGTAACTCTCCGTAAATTATTTTTTACCCTGTTTTACTGGACTAACCAAGCTACCATACAATGATTGAAAGGTCGTCCATATGAGGACCGTTTAAACAAAACAATATTATTTTTGTGAACCGTGAGTTTTGGAGAATTTGGACAGTAGTTATATTTGAATGCTACAATCGATCAGAGTTAATCAAGTCAGTTACCATAATTGAATAGTTGTAATTGTACTTAGCGCAATTGTACTCGTTATCAAATCATCACCATGCAGAAAGAATAATTGACTTCTAACTATTGCATTATGCATGACAAATGAATGTATACTTGCGGTAAGTGATATTTTTTTCTGCAAAAATGTTGCCAGAACGATTCTTCCAATTGCTACATTCCATGAAGTTTATGAAAAAAATCGAAATTCAAGAAGTTAGGGTAACACGAAGCAATGGGTCATTTTGATGAACATATAGCCAACATTGTTACTCCTTACATTAAATGAAGATGTAATTAATGTTTCCTTACGTTCGGGATCCTAAATACAAAATTTCATACGAAACACTCGACTACTCACTTTTGCCGAAACAAATATAATGTTCTGGAGCGACATAGCAGAAAAACATGGATAGTACATGAGAGTCAGGTATATATCAACATCCGTTATGTAAATATATGTGATATTAATTGACGTTACTGCTCACTATCGAAAATTCAATCGTTAAGTGAAAAGAGAATTCAAAAATTATAACAAAATTATTTTCGAACATTTTCATGTGCCACCTACAAATATATATATATATATATATATATATACATCCTCAACAATAAACGGTAAATGGACAATGAACTATATATTGTATATAAATTAGTGAAATCTGAGTTGAATGATCTTATTTGCTATTTTATATTATAATGCAGACACATGGATTGAATGCTTCGGAGCATGAAGAATAGCAAACATATTCGTCAGGAGGAAAAACAGTGGGATCAGTTCATTTGTAGTCGCTTATAGAACCACACAAATATCATATACATTAGTGAGATTCTGAGGAATAAAACAGAAAATCGATTCTATGAGAGGGACTCTTCCATGAAATCATTCATTTTCATGATGGGGATATTCAGAATATTATTATTTTTCAAAGTTTTTTCAGTTTTTCTCATTCAATATTTGCTGATTCAACCCAAGAATATGTGTGCACTTCACCCAAATATCGAAAAACCATATAGATGTTGTTTTCTGGAGTGATTGGAAGTGTGTTCGTGAAGGAATACGGAGGCATTCCAGAGATCAACAAAATGGTTCTATTCAACTGTAGTTGTAATTTTGAATAAATAGTTTGTTTTTGCTCCATAGGGAATCTTGTCATATTGGATTTTTTTACTCGGTAGATATAGAAAATAGTGAGAGCTCGTTATTGATTCAGTATTGCTTTTCCCAAACATGAAAGAATTCTTGAATGCATACTTTATTTTTTTCTAAACCATTAAACAATTTGTTCTCATTATTCATCATCAGTTGATCAACAATACTTTCTGCCATCTCTTGAAATTTGAATAATATGGACTGATATATGTTCTTTTATCAAAGAAAATGTTAATATTATCAGATCATTTTGTATTATTCCAAACATAAAATTCTAGAAAACTTGGTATGGTTGTATATATTCGATTATTATTAATTTTTATTTTTGCCAGTTTCCCCTGAACATTGAAGTTCACTGCAATCAGATAGGAAATTGGATGAAGCATCACTATAGATTTGAATCCCGACTCAATTTTAATTGTTCACGATTCTCATTACAAGTCTATCCATTGTTACTGTATAGAGACTTCGATGGTCGATCAGGCGCGAAGATGAATTAAAATATCTGTTTTCTGAAAGTATAGATAGCCTTTCTAACATGACAGGGATAATGATTTGCTATCGGAGATTATTCGTACAGATGGTCAAGCTTATGATTTCGTGAATAATAACCTCTCCAGACTCCTTTTCTATTGAATGTGTGCATGATCTTCTTAATTTACTTTGATTTTCCGTCCAGCAGATGATATATAGTTGAGAGTGTAATGATGGAATCAATATTTCCGAGAGTGTGTTGATGGAATCAATATTTCCGAATGGTTCTATTGGAGAAATCGTTTTCTTATATTGGTAAAATTGATTGGAGATTTTGATATGTATTGATTGTATATACCACATCTGAGGCCTGATTCTTTTTTATGTGAGCGAATGTGCATGTGAGTGTGTTTGTGAGCCTGTTCATCGACTATTTGCCTACACCATTGGGCCGATCTTACACAAAATTGTGTGCAGACGCACACAACTCAGTATTTCCAAACCACATATGACAGATCAGAACGTCATCCATTTATCAGCGGTGGTTTAATCATTTTTCTCGCAATTTCGAAAATTAGAAGTAGGGTGGTGGGATAGTTGAGCAATTTTTCACTTGATCGGTCATAACTTCTAAACGATGAGTCGAAATTGCTTGATAGACAATTAATCTCTTCCTTCGACGAACGCTTTGTGTGTTTGCAGTTCAGATCTAGACGGGGGGCGTGAGAAGATTGCTGTTTTTCGTGTGTATTTGATTACTGTTTTGTGCCTTCTGAGTGATAATTATGAATGGTCAGAAGAAAATTCGATAAATCTTATTAATACTTCTCGTGACAATCCCTTCTGTGGGATCCTCAACATAAGGATCCCTTTTATGATCACAACTTCAATGCAAAAATAACAGTTGACTGTTCATGGATTTCCTATGGATCGCAGTAGGTTCGTTGGAATTTATAATTTCAGTGAACATTGGAGGAACAGTGTATACGCAGCTCACAAGTTTGTACGTACCTTAATAAGTCTAGTTTGAGAGCTATACAATCCTTTAGGTGAAAAAGATAATACATACATAAGTGAGGTAGGTGAGTTCAGCCAGGGTAATAATGAGAAAATAAAGCCATGCAATGACGTGAATATTTACTGGACAGGTAATATTTTGTTTTTATTCAACGTCGGCCTATTTCTGCTACCAAGGCTAAACACCGACGCTGGTGAGCACACTCCTCCCAACCGGAAATTTTGCCGAATCCTCTGTTGTTCCAGAGGTAGGGTTCTTTAACGAGCTCAACAATAAAATTACTATTTTACAATTGATTTTTATTTATTTCTCATTGATATAATAGTGTAACAGAAACTAATTTTTTTCAAATATTCAACATTAACAAAACATTTCTTACAATTAATTTCTGGAATAGACTCGGTCTTACTACTCACTAAAAATCATACTTTCATAGTAATCCGACTATTAATTGGCTTTGAATGTAAAATAGACATGAATGTGTTATAGAAAATTAGTCATCGTTGCACTATCGCAATTAATGCAAACGTAAGTACCCGCGTGAGTTTGATTAGCATTTGGCACATATTTTATATGTGCCCTTTTCTTGCCAACTTGGCACTGGATCCATTTTTCCCCTGGTGAACTTCCAGAATTGGCTTCACAGCAAACCAAGCATTCATAGTCATCTCCAATGCTTTCCTCACTTGATTGGGTATTTTTTTACAACTTTCTTTTTCTTTATCAATCTTTTGCTTTAAAGGAGAGCAGGCAGGCAGTCATAGTTATCTTCATCACTTTCTTCACTTGATTGGACATTTTTGTTAGAAACACGTTATTTATTTTTTTAAGCATCAACCTTTTGTTTAAGTTTGTTCCTCTTGTAATGCATTTTATCTGTTGTCCAGGTGATTGAAATTTCAATGCCAAATTCAGAATACTCGCAGGCAAGGCGACAAACGTCTTTCGGGGACTATCCATAGAAGATTGATGCCATTTGTAACCAGTATTTTTTTGAAGAATTCTCTTGTTCTGAAGAAAATACTTGCGTCGTTGCTGCAAAACCGATTCATGGAGTACTTTCGGACTTTAATTTCTTTATAAATCTTGTTAAGGTCATCCGTTTAACACCGAATTCCTTGGCGGCAGTATTTACCTACACTTTTGCCTTGGATCGTGACAGCCTTTGCTGCATCATTTAACTCTTGATTAGAAATAAAACCTCTTGTTGTTTTTTTTATATGTCCACATCCTGAAGTAAACAAAAACAAATTCTTTCTTTGTTTCAAACCGTGGGGAGAGTTCAGCAACTATTGCCCAATTAGTCCCGACCTAAATATTTGAAACAAAAGTCAGGTTATGAAATACGGTTTGAATAAGAACCAAATCCATTTCAGATATCATAAATAAAACAGTTTTATGAAAGTTTAACACTTACTTGATTGAAAATGGTTGATTTTTGACGTTTACTGAAAAAATATAAACCGAAACTAATTTTTTACTTTTTGTCGCAAAACAAACGCAAAGATCGCGCTTACTTCACTCGATCAACAAGATTGGTCCCGTGTCTTCCGCGACCGCTACTTTACTTTATTCTGTACTCCGCGGTTGAATCATTCGATGATGAGCACTGTGAGAACTATTCACATACCGATTTTACCTGAATTTTTGTAGAACCCTTGTAAATGGGGAAGTAAGCTCTTCTACTGAAAACGAAACTCTTGATCAATTTCAACATATCGCATCTCATAATTTGAAATTGACAAATATACCCTTCAGCTAGTTAAACATTACAGTTTACCGGTAGCCAGTTCTGTAAATAATTAAGATATTCGATGGACCTCATCTTCAAATTTGAAACATTACCTATACATTGAATTGTTTCTCGTACTACGAGTGAAAGACTCACGACAAGAAATCTGGATAAATGAATCGCAAGATATCAAAAACATGGATAAAATTGATTAGAGATATAAATAAGATCGAGTTTTTCATAATTCCTACGTTTCTGAAACGCAGGAAAACTGTGGGAAAAAATTGAATTCATAATCTAACAATTCTGTTAACTTATCGTCATAAGATTGTTTTATATGATTTTCGCAAATAAAAGGCTATAGTACAAAGTTCAATAAAAAGAGTTTGACGTGATGGTTTCAATTCTTCTGTGATATATTATGCATTCAAACCAATAAAATTATAATAAATTTCTATAGATATTGATGTTATATGAACCAGGTAGAAATTTTCTGGAATGATGTTTATAGATGTGCTTATTTGCATGAATATACAATTTATTGAATTGTATGTTTATGTATACATTTATATGTCAGACAGAAATTATATTTCATGAAACCCGCAACAATATCGTTTTTTAATTGAAAAAATATTATGACAACCTTCAATCAATAACTACACACCGGAATATCCCAATAGAAATACAATACCTAGCAATGTTTATGTGATTTCTAATTGAAAATTGGCATTTATGTTCCCAATGGGTACATAAATCCTCCCTCGCTACCAATTAATGAACATATTTACTGTTAACAACGTTGTCGCTACTGAGTCGTGCCCTACATCACTTATCATTAACTTCGTAGCAATAGAGTGAATGATATTATTTTTCATATGAGAACCTTGCACGTATCATGTACAAATGTATTACAGTTCATAACGAATTAGAGGTTATAATATCATGAGTCATATCAACAAATAATCGATGAAAGAAAATTGTATTTCGTGCATAAAATAATTTATTAAAAGCGTAGCAAAGCGCTTTTGACCTCCAGGCCATCATCAGTGCGTACCTGTAAGTGAGTAATATTGATAGAGAACAATTTACTGAAAATTTTTTTTGAGAAAGGAATTTGAAATATTTTGAAAAGTGAGGTTACTTACTAGTCAGGTGAACAAGAAGCCGAAAAGACTTGAAATTACATTTCGATTTCTTTATAAGCCATTAATTGTCTAGTAATTCTAAATAAATCAATTACATCGACAAGTAGAAAATTTTTCTCAGAGCACAATTTCAAATCCTACCTTCAAATCCATTTAACAACTTCATAAAAGATAAAAATCCAGTTAATATTCATTCTGATTTTTTCAAAGATTCTGCTACTTTCTCATTAATTTCTAGCAATCCAGTCATTCCTAGATTGTATGGACTTCCAAAGATCTACAAGATCGACATACCAATAAGGCCAGTAGTGAGTTTCACCAATACTTCAGTTTCAATTTAACTTCTTTCATTTACAAACTTATAAAACAGTTAATTAACTTCAAACCCAAATTTGTGAGTGATTCTTTAAATTTTATTGATAAACTCCCGAATTTAGATCTACCCCAAGATTGTCTAATATTTCTTTGATGTTAGCAATCTCTTCACCTCTTTTCAAAATTGGAAACTCAACCACTAGTTAGTGAGGCCCTGAATCTTGCAAAAGTTGATGACAGTTGTACTACTTTCATATTGACCATTTTGAATTTTTACCTTTCACATTTTTTTTTATATTTAATGAAGAATATTATTATCAACCTGAAGGCCTTCCTATGGGTAGTTGTTCATCCCCTTTTCTAGTATAAATTTTCATGAACAATTTAGGAACTAAATTCATTGTCACGGATATTAATTCTGAAATTCTACACCGGTACAGATATGTTGATGACTGTCTAGTGTTTGTGAATGGTAATATTGATGCTGCTCAAAATTTATCAACTAAAATTAATCAAATACACCCTAACATAAAATTCACCTTAGAAATAGAATCAAACAATAAATTAAATTTTTTAGATCTCACAATCCATAAAAATAGTCACATCTTAGATTTCAATGTCTACAGAAAACCCACACATACTGATCATATGATACCTAGCTTTTCGAATCATCCCTATCAGCACAAAATGGATGCCTTCAATTGTTACATCCACAGACTCTTAAATATATCTCTTCCTACTGTTGAGTATCAAAAAGAATTGAAAATTCGAAAATAAATAGCTTTCCAACAATGATTATAATCCTAACATCATCAACACTTTGATTCAGAAAATTAAAAACAAAATGAACACAACCTATCTTATCCAAAATCAAATACATTCGACAAATTTGTTTCAATTCCTTTTCTAAGCGACATTTCTAACCAAGTACTAATAACAGCTTGAGTAGTTTTTGGTCAATACAAAGGACAAAATTGACAAACTTTCCAAACTGGCATATATAAGTCAAATTGGTAGAACCTGTAGACCTTTGAAAGTTCGTATAATGGAACGGTCATCACTTGAGATTCAACAATATAATTTGTGTCCAAATAGAAATTCACATATCTTACATGAGGTCAGTTCCAGAAATTATAATAGATTAGATTTTCTTGAAACCTACACATTAGTAACGAAATACTCAAAATAACCTTTGTCTCAACACTCAAGTCAATTCAAATAGATCTATATTCCACTTCATAGACGTCTAAAATAAAATAAAATTCAACTTTCTCAGCCTTTCTACTCTAATTCACATTTTACTTTTCATTTCAATCATGTTAATAATTTCATTTTTATGCCATCGATATTCCTTTCATGATTCTGATATCTCCATAGATTTGTGTTCCATGTCAATACTTCAACGTTCACTTGTCAATCTTGTCATTTAGGTCCAGCTATCACACCTAAATAATGGCTTATAAAGAAATCGAAATGTAATTTCAAGTTTCATCCTGGCTAAGGATATGTTTTTCAACATGTTTGTCATGTAACCTTATACAACACTCATTGACATGAATATTTTATGGTCTTTTCGGCTTTTTGTACACCCGACGAGTAATAACCTCACTTTTCAAAATATTTCAAATTTCCTTTCTCAAAAAATTTTTCAGTTAATTGTTCTCTATTAATATTACTTACTTGCAGGTACGTACTGATGATGACCTGTAGATCGAAAGCGCTTTGCTACGATTTTAATAAATTATTTTATGCACGAAATAAAATTTTCTTTCATCGATTTTATCGATATGTGCACACAGTCAAACTTTTCACATAACAACAAATGATTGATAACGAAATATCAAGTGATTGCACCTATTTGGCACTACATAAAACAATAGAGAGACTATTTACCTGTTTCCAGTGAATTCTATTTTTTTTTCTAAAGTGTTAAGACGGTCAATGGAAATAGAGTTGATGAATTCTGCTCTATACATTTAGAACTTGATCGCGAAATTTAAGAGCAAATGTTGAAGGCTATGAAAACTGATTTGAACTCTGTAGTGGATCATATTCCATAATTCTACATGTTCTACAATGGTGCTAGTGTTCATTTTACTCTATATAATATATCTATCATAAGCCATCTCTACTTCCAGAAAGAATCGCACAACGGCATCATTTCCAGTAACATTATCATGTTATACCATTATTTTGAATTATTCCAAAGAGTAGCAATTCTTCTTCCCATATTGAAATTTGAAATATATTCATAGCTGCAAGGAAGAAGTTATTTCAAATGAAGTCCTTTGAAAATCTCGCACGGACCTTTTTGTTATTTCAATGAAATGACCTAATATATTCACGAAATAGTTTCTTTCTCAAAAGTGGAATCCCATAAATTTTATTTCATCACATCAATATTTTAAAAATTTATGAATATGTAATGTTGAACACTTGCTTCAGAAAAATAAATTTTTTGAGGGTAGAGGAGGAACACCCTCATGAATTCTCTTCATTTGAAAATAATTAATTATAATAAAAATTAACCACTCTCACTGAACTATAATGATGTTTTGGTATTGCGCACGGACAATTGGTCCAGTTGGAATTCGAACATGAAAAGTACAACTCTAAACTTTATAATATGTTCACTCAGAATGAATAATATCAATAATCAAGCTCTTTATAGTGTAAAGTTTTTCATAGTGTAGAGTAAACATAATGACTCGAGTTGATTCCTAGAGAGAGATTTACTTCGAAAATTACCATAGAACTTGCAATTGAGAGATATTTTGTACTAGATTTAGTACAGTAACTTCTTATTTGATAGATGAATGGAATGAAGATGGACCAAGGAACACATGCAGTTTCAAGAACTATTCTGTTTTAGAATGTTATCGCGTGAATATTGGACTACATTCTCAAGTGTCACAAAATAATACTTTGAGAATACAAAAGTTCTACTTACACCATAAACGCATCGTACTACTAAATTCGATTTTTATAGTCCTCCAATCATAATTTCCATCAACTTTCCTAGGACCAATACAACCAACACAAGATTTCTCGTAATTGATTCCATCCACTGCCCCATGTTCAGTTGTGACAAACCAAAAAGGCGAATAAAAAACTGATCAATTTGGCAGACTCGATCTGCAGACTCAATGTGCAGACTCAATCTGAAGACTCAATCTGGCAGACTCAATCTGGCAGACTCAATCTGGCAGACTCAATCTGGCAGACTCAATATGGTAGGCTCAATCCTTCGAATTTGACGCGAATCAGTATTTGTTGTCCATAAGATCGGATAAATATATTGTTCACTACTGACTCCCATGCACCTGAGAACGAATCTTCACAGGAGGTGGAAAAACTGCATTTGAAAGTTCTTACTCTTATGATTCTCTAAGTTATACCATCGAACGTTGAAGATAGTAATTTTGACACCATAGAAACTAATATCAATACTCATACATACATGTAAATATGCCAATATTCACGTATTTTTGCTTTTGCTTCATGTGAACAAGTAATGGTATATTGATAAATTGTGAATTATCTAATGACATCAATGACTTTCAATGGTTATAAATATTTTATTTATTTTTAGGCTTTTTTTCGCATATCATTGAATGAATCAGAAAAATGTATCTTTTATTATGAATCAATCAATATAAACCAACGCAGAAGGTTGGCACTTAAGATGGTACTGAATAAAATGACATTAATAGGAATTGGAAACACGTGAGTGAGAAATAACAATGTTTTCCTTGTGGGAGTACATATTCGCGACCTTGTGTATTTCATGCAAAAAGCAAAGTGAGGATTAGCCTTTGACTCCAGAAACATGAAGATATTTTCCTGGATAATCTAACCCGGTCACCATCTAACGTCAATTGAAGAAGAGTAATTATAATCCATGTCAATTCATTTGGCAACATTGTAAGTAGCAACGTTTGATGTTTGTTCATTTTGGACGTGGATATTTTATTCGAATTATCCGATGTTATATGAAAATGAAAGCGATATGTTCCAAAATCATTATTTTTGGAATTTTATTCATATCTCCCAAAAATACTATTTTTGTGAAAGTTTCATTGGAATGGGAGTTGTCCCATATTCTCGAACTTCACCATAAGGTGGTGACACGTAGGCATGGTGAAATTGCAACCATAAAATTTTGAAAAAATATACCATATTCTTTTCCGGTAAGCAATATTACAAATGTTCACGGTAGGCAAAAAATTTACAGTTATTGACAAGTCATTTCAGCAAAAAGACAACAATTCAATCATCTCTCCGCCATTTATTATATATATGAATACTGTTAATAACGACCTTAGACGGTTACGTAATGAAAAGGAAATTTCTACGAAATCGCCAACTCATTAACGTATAAATTCTTCTCGCCATATAATTACCTACTCATTTAACCATTGAATCTCATCACTATTTTTTACTCAAATATACGAAGGAAAATCAAAATATAATGGTCAACATTAACATTATTGAACGCGTGCATAACGGTGTGACATGAAAGTTCAGCTTTCATTTTATTAATTCATAAAAAATCCACTTCCTTTGCGAAATGACTATGTATGTTATTAGCAGTATAGCTTGAACGGGAAAATTTGTATGTCTTCTGAGAATACATTTTTCTTTGCTATTCTATCATTATACGAGCCCAAGAAACAATTTTGCTTTACAAAGGTTTGCCAATGCATTATCGTCAAAGTTCTCACGGTATATAGGTTTGTTTGAAAATATGAACAGGATGTTCATAAAATCAAATGTGGAATCAACTGCGACAGAAAGATAATCTTTAGTCACTATCTTCCATCGTTCAAGATAACTTCTTGTGGAGTATTCATGTTGAAAAGGGAAACATTCCCAATTGAATAATGAATAGAAAGATTTTTCTGTGAATTGAATCCACGATAAAAATGAAGTTAATATTTGTGAATATCTGACAGAAAACAACTACTTTCCCGGCTAAAGCCACCCTGGACATCTGATAGATATTGAGAAAGAAACCTAACTTTTTCGTGAACGCACCACATGATATTGTTGACAAAATACATAAAACTACAAATAACCCCTTGAGAACTAATTTGTCCCCGAGTATTGCAAATAGTTTGTACATTACATATGTCAGTGAAGATGATATACTGAAAATCATCACGGACAAAATCAAAAATAAACATTGGTGTGGACCAGATGCCATCTCTGGGAAGGTGATTGGAAGGGATTGCACCCTACATCATAGCGCCCCTAAATTTATATAGTTTTCCCAATCCTGAGAAAAAGAAATACCCATAACCTGGAAAATTATCGCCCTATCGCTGTTTCATCATCACTGTCAAAGGTATTCGAATACATAATGCTGGAATTTCTACATAACTTTCTGAATATAAATAATTTTCTAACTCCTAACCAACACGGGTTTCGATCGAATAATTCCACTACAACGGCAATTATTTCTTTTTATTCGAATCTTCTTCAGTCTGTTGAAGCAGGCGAAAAACCTACTGGGATTTTTTGTGACCTCAGTCGCGCTTTTGACTGCGTACAACACGGAAATACTCTGGACAAACTGTATAAAACAGATATTAGAGGTATTCTGCATGAATGGTTCGTATCATCATATCTTTCAAATCGCACCCAGACTGTCAAAATACAAAATTCGAATCGGAATTACAACGAGATCATTTTCTCTGAACAGTAAATTAATGACATAGGTGTTCTTCAAGGGTCAGTTTTAGCACCGAAACTCTTCATTCTCTATATTAATGAGTTGCCATCTGTTTTGCCAAAATCATTTACCTGTTTGTATGCTGGTTACTCTTCCCTCCTATTCAAATCAAAAGATTCGATTGAATTGCAACAAAATATCAATTCTGACCTTGATAGATTGCAAAATTGGTTCAATGAAAACTCATTATTTTTAAATGCTTCCAAAATGAAAGCAATAGCGTTTCATACTGCCCAAAATACTAACACGGTAGACATTGATATTGAAATATCCGGTGTTGAGGTAGAAAAATGTAACAGTATACAATTCCTGGACAGCAATCTCAATTTCCGTCAGCACTGCCATATTCTCATTAAAATACTCGATAAGCAGTGTTACCTGCTAAGAAACCTGCAAAGAATTCTAGACAACTCTGGTCTGCTTCTATACTACCACGGGCAGATACAATCAAGAATTAGCTATGGGCTCATTGTTTAGGGTAATTCTTCACCTGCAAGTGTTTTTGTGACGCAAAAGAGAATTATTAGAACCATTGCAACGCATCGTGGACACTATCGTGTAGAACATTATTTGAAAAATTGAATATTTTGCTTTGTTCAGGTCTCTACATTATGGAAGTTTTGTTGTACATTAATAAAAATAAAGAAGTATTTAAACAGAACCAATTCTTTAATGATTATAATACCCGAATCAGAAATTATTTTCACATACCCAAAACACGTTTATCTCTACGTCACAACTCGTTCTCGTTTTTGAGGCTGAGATTATATCATGCACTTCCGGAGTTTCTCAAAAACATAACCAAGGAACAAGTATTCAAACATAAAATGAAACAATTACTTTTGGAAATTAGCCTCTATACAATCGATGAATTTTTTTCTCAAGTACATTAGTAAAATGTTTGGTTTTTTCTTTTACATCATTGCTGCTCTTGTTTACTCATTTGATTTTTGTAATGCTTTTTTGTTACATATGAATGAGTTTGTTATTCATTTGTATATTTGTATTTTGTATTAATATGTACTGATTTGTCTTGTCAATTGCTATTTTTTAAGCTCGTCTTGATGGATCAATAACTCCTATCATATTCTATTCTAACTCAAAAGGAAAAATGTGAAAGTGAAAATTTGCATTTTCATTCAGATGGTTATTTGATTTTCTATTCCAGTCTCAATTGAGAACTCATATAGATGAATGAGGGAAAGAAGAATGTTTTCCAAAAGGGACCAGAAACCATTTGTAGCATTGATTCAAGAGAAGCAAATCATTTCACTTTTCCACGATCATCAGGAAACTGAAAAAACCAAGAAACTCATTTTTCAGAAGCAATCTCACAGTTCTTCATCTCTGCAAAGTGAGATTGCTTCTTCCGGTCTCCCTGATGATCGTGGAAACGTGAAATAGATTTTCGTTGACAAAAATGTATTGAAGACCTAGTGAATGCGATGCCTCTCTTGCTTCAATATTACAAACGATTTCTGGCGAGTAGTCCCTTTTGGAAAATTTCTTCTTTGCCTCATTCATCTATATGAGTTCTAAATGAGACTGGAATAGAAAATCAAATAACCATCTGAATGAAATGCAAATTTCAGTGTCAGATGTTTTCTTTTGAGTTGTATTTTCCCAATATCTATCAGATGTAGTTCAATGTCCAGCGTGGATTTAGCCATAGAAGTAGTTGTTTTCTGTTAATATTCACAAAAATAACTTCATATTCATCGTGGATTTTTCAATTCACAGAAAGATATTTCTATTTATCATCATTCAATTGGGAATGTTTCCATGTTCAACATTCTCACGGTATATTCTGGGATGTCGTAGAAACTATAGATTATTTGTGTAACACGTTCTAATAAAGAGTTTTTTTGCAGAAATTATCTCGTTCCTCTGAGCTACGTTACAGATTCAACTTCAATAGAATACTTTAGAAAGCATATAAAATCGATCAAGTAACATTTGTTAATGTTAAAATAATTTTTTATTTCACTATTACACTCTGAATTTTTGGGATTCAAAAAGGGAATACTGAGAACAGTAGTTTTTTTTCTGAAAATCGAACTCATTCTCTGACGAATGAGAAAGATACAAACAGTAAAATGAAGAGAACCAGTCCAATCGTGACGGGAATATGGAACGAAACACAAATTTATGAACGGATAAGTAGGAACCAGAAGTTTCTTCAAATTATCATTATTTCATTTCAGTCTTAGCCTACCTTCAGATTATCTATATAAAATAATAACCATCCACAATTATATGGGTAATCCCTTTGTCTTATATCATTTTCAGTGACATAAAAAAAAAATTCACAACCAAACATATGTGGAAGGTAATATGTGTAGGTTTTACTCTTATAAAAGAGAAATTTTATTTATCACCAGATTTATCTGCTGTGGAAAAGATTATATCAATTATGGGTTGATACGCACATAAATAAACTTTATTATCCATTGGAAAATGATTATGTCTTAAAGAAAGTTGAGGAATGTAGGAGCACATCACACATTTCATAACCATCCTCAATATACAGTTCCAATTTAAACATATAGTAACTGTCCATAGATTTTCATGAAGAATTATTTGATAATAATTTTGGTAATGACTCAGGACACTACTATTTCGTTAGATCGAACACATCGAAAATAGTGGAATGATAATGGTTTTGTCTCATGAATTGTATCCTAGTTTCCAGTATAGATTTCGAAAAAAAAAATGTTATCAGAGCTCCCTGAAAATGTGTATTTTAAGAGGTCTGATCGAATAACCAAAAAAAATTCTTGATTTGCATCATATGAATGTTACTGTGATGTTAACTTATGTATATAAATAATGTAAACAGAACAAAATTTGTGACGGAATAATTAAAAACTACAGAATATTGGTAATCTCACCATTTACATCCTGACGTACCAATCAAAAAAGTTCATTGAAAGTGAAGCATGGCCAACTCCATTCAACGAAATCATTTGTGTTGTCGAATGACAGCTGATGTGATGTAGGTATGATTTACAATAGAACTTGAAAAACTTATAGAACACCCACGTCTCCTGAATTAGAAGATAAAAGGAATGAATTATCAAAGTGAAATCCCATCGACCGATTTGCTCTTCTATTTACCAAGATTTTACAATCAACGTATTCAAATCGCAAATTTGATGTGAATTGAAAAACATTCGCTACCTTAATTAATTTGTGAATTATTCGTCAGTTATCTTCCAACTCAGACTCATATACAGGGTGTAACATGAGTACGTTAAAATATTCAAGTGACGTATTTCTGAGACAATTTTGAGAAAAAAAGTCTATATAAACTTGTGCTTCTTTTCGGAGATACAGGGTGTTGGAATTAAATTTTTTTGTTCGCTTTTAAAAATTAACTTTTGCAAAAAATAATTTATTTGCACGAAATTTGGTACCCGGGGTTTTTTTTGACGTGGGAAATCATAAGTTGTCATAAGTTTTCTGCAATTTTAGTTATTTTCATCAAACTTTATACGCGGTATACCCGAACAGACTTCTTCTAAACTGAGCATTATCAAACTGCTTAATCAGTATATCCAAATTTGATTTCAATAATTTTTGTCACTCTCCACTTGAAATTAAGTTAATCAAATCGAGTAGGCTACGAACGTTCGTTTATAAAAATAGAAGTTCCCTGTCACATTTTTAAGTATTCATTGACAAATTTGCAGTTCGGAGTTCGGAGTTTTTGGTACCATTCCCGACTTTACGAATGCTGAAATGGCTGATATGGTTTCTGCATACAGCTTGGCTGACGGAAATTCAACCGAGCCAGACGCATCTATCAGGAAAGGTATCATCAACGCGTCACTCCTTGTGCAGCGACATTTGCGAATCTTTTCCGGCGACTTTCCGAATCTGGAAGCTTTGAAAGAAATTCTGCAGTAGGACGGCCACGGACTACAAGAACTGTGGAATTGGAGGAGGCGGTTCTCGACGAAATCAGTGAACATCCAGAGACAAGTACAAAAAAAATTAGTCAAACTCTAAATGTGAGTCACATGACCGTTTACAGAATTTTAAAGGAACAGCAATTATATCCTTATCATATTCAACGTGTCCAGGCACTCACGCTATGTGATTTTCAACCACGTATCGAATTTGCTCAATGGCTTCAAAGAAAAGTCGAACAATATCCCCAAATTTTATCGAAAATCCTCTTCAAAGATGAGGCAAATTTTTCAAGAACTTCCATAACAACCACATCTGGGCGAAAGATAACCCACATGCGATAACGCAAACTCATTTCCTAGACAGATTCTCTTTTAATGTATGGGTAGGCATAATTGGGGATTATTTAATTGGGCCCTATTTTCTCCCCTTACGTTTGAATGGAGATGCTAGTAGATATGCTAGGCCGGTTCCGGCGCAAAATCATCCATTTTCCTATGTTAATCCCCATAAGGAAATCTAAGGTCCAAGCTGGTAATTTTTGTCCAAAATCTCCTAGCGTGTTCACGTCAGGCGCTTGCAGGTGTTCGGATCAATCGCGCCGCGTGGAAGGGTCCGTCCGCCGACCTTCGGTACCTGCTGTATTATCGGACTACTATTTATCGATAACGCACATTGAAATCAAATGCATGTCGATAGGATGAGGGCTAATTATAATAATATTCATGGATGATTAACGTATGGATTCGGTATATTGTATTCTCAAGTATTTGACACAAAGTATATGAATTTGACCTCGACACTCCTCGAGTGGAGATATTAGAGTGGTGCTTACTGATGTTGCTATTATTGATTGCCGGATGATGTATCGTTCGGTTCGATAAAAAATATGAAGTTGATATGGACATTTTTCGATTGTAGGAATCAGTCGGGTATGATTCGGCTGAAGCTTGATTAATGGTAGTGCGATGATTATTGACTGGTGTATGGATTCGGTTCCTTCAACACAAAGCATATGTAGTTGGTTTGGACATTTATCGAACGATTGAAGGAATCAATAATGGTGATATCATTGATTGTTGATTGATATTTTGATTCAGT